>JAGDQP010000754.1:48165-58930 GCA_022664845.1 Lepisma saccharinum
AAAAAAAAAAAAAAAAAAAAAAATTGTCGCGTGCATAGAAGGGCTCTAATTGAGGAATTTTAAAGTAAGTAGGCCCCTACTTCGTGGCATAACTCGTGGGAATTACTTCGTGGACGTAAGTATAGGTTATTAACAAGCAATGAAATATGCATTCCAACTCTTATGTGATCGCGTTCTAGTGTAAACTTATACCTAGCAATTTGGTCCAGTCGGTATGGCATCGGACTTGTAACTGAGATGCCCGTGGTGTTCGAATGTCGTGTGAGCTTCGCTTTTTCTCGTGTACACATCTCGTATGGTACGTTTAGCCAAACTATTTACTCAAATGATGTTACCATCACTATAAACATTGGTTTCTCCGAAATCAATCATAAAATATGGTTATCACAGCTCTACTGCCTTTGTAGTTTAACTGACTTAGGCCATTGCAGCTGTTATTCTCATTTGATTATATCCAACGTACAAGAACATATCATTTCAAGTTGAATCATTGAAAGTTATTAATTATATAGCAGAACCTTTTTGTTTGTTTAAATTAGTGTGATACACGACTTCGTTTGAACTAATTTGTTATCAGGTAATTTTCGCTCATACGGACTCGATTTTGTGTTTGTGGTTATAGATTTGTCCGGATCAGTGTGTAAAGTTCCGGTACAGTGCAAACCTAACATTTTTTGATTTTATACCAAATTATTTTTAAACTAATAAAGCAGTAATTAAGTGTAAATATGTACTAGAACACTTCTGTTCGTATTTGGAAATTTATGTAGAATAAATTAAATGCAGTTCAGACAGTAGTTTCGGAAATATTGCTATTTTTGTCGGTAGAAAAAAAGATGAATTAAAAAAAAAAGAAGAAATGAAAAGTCGTAATATTGTGCATGTGAAATAACAAAATGTTTAATCACTAGATGACGCTACAGTACATAATGAAATTTACAGCGTAAATAATATGAAATGGCAATTAAACGTTTTAAATAAACTAAATTAAACTGGTTTTGAAACTATTTGTTGGCTGATTGTACTTATTGTTCGTTGTTAATTGATTTATTGTGCAAATTGTTTTATGTACTTTTATGCAACTAAGTTGTTTTTGTGAAAAACTGTAATGTAGCAGGAAGACTTGAGTTATGCCAGTCAAAAATAATTATTCTATTTCTGATAAATTACATAATTGAATGGTATTCTAAAATGATCGGTATAGTTACGACAGACTTTTATGGATTCGAACCAGAGGCAGGCTCAGAGTGTAGTACTACAAACTGGAGGAGAAAAATAACTTATATCAGTCGTACTTCTTGATCTTGAGGTGAAAAATAAAAAAGGTCCAGTCCAGCACAGAAAACAAAATTGCAGTATCACTTTTATGAATGAGCTGGCTACGCTGTGAATACTATTCTTTCTTTTACCCATCCTTTTTGTCTGTTTGGTTAAAGAGGAACTCTCAGCGCCATGATGTGCGGAACAAGAGAACTTTATTGGTTGATGGGAAGCCGTTGCCTTGACAACCGCATCCGACAAGCGGGCGGAGCAACTAAAATGAATTTTGCATTGGCACACCACGTAGATATATGTATTCTCAGTGATTACCTCCCGTTCCAAATCCACGGTTTCATTTCCCTCCCCCCTCCCCTTACCCACTAAAGTAGCCAGTGTGTGTTATATGTATATAGGTATGCCGATGTTTGCATATGCAAAGGTATGCGTTAAACCATAGAAACCTGTCGTGGAGAGACAAATGTAGGCGGTATAGCGTTGCGGATAAACAGAGCTTGTTTTCTTTTTTCAATTGCCAGCTATAACTGTATCAAATGTTCTACTTCGATCAGTGGCGGCGTGTGGCTAGTAAAGTTGATGGTTGACCAACATACTTTCTTCGTTTCTTCTGTACGTGTCAAATGGTCTTTTTTTTTAAAAAAAAATGTCCACCTTTAGCTATTTCAAACTTAGTTAAAATATTGTATGTACGTTTGACAACTCTATCTAGAAAAAAGTCATTTGATACAACTCACTGCAACCTATTATCCGCTCGTATTGGTGAATTATTTGACTTGATTTTTCTCTAGGCCTCCACTCAGCAACACGTGATAAAGTGTAAATGATTCTTGTTGAGGGTGTTAAGAGACATTCTTGCTAAGATAGAATCAGAAATTCTTTTAAACTGACGCACTATACACATGCCCAAGAAGCAACAATCTGGAATGAAAGTACAATATTTAATGTGAGTTTAGTACCTAAACACGCTTTAAAACTAAATTTTAAAACATCTTACTTCTTATTTTAAAACATCTCACTATGTTTTTACTTCTTCTAGCAATCATTGTCAAGTGTGTTGTTTGCACAAATCATTTCTTCCTTGGGTGTTTTTATTTTTTTTATTTTTGTTAATATTGTCAGATCGTATTCATTTACACTAAAATTCCCCTGGCACAAAAAGCATACAAAAACTTCACTAAAAATGAACTTTATGTGAACCTACCGATAAAAATGTGAGGTTTTAGTGTGTTTAATGTGTCATTTCATTCGCTTCTGGCCCACGTTGAACATTTTGTACACATTAAGTTCATATTGACTGTAGTTCACATTACCTACACGTAGTTTTGAGATCACTTTTAGTACATTTGTCCATTTTAAAAGAACTTTTTGTGCATAAATTGTGTACCATTATACCAGAAGTGCATATATTATGCACTAAAATGTGGCGTAGTTCATATTATTTTCACGAAAAGAACATATATTATGCACTAAAAACGTGCTAAAACTGGAACATATTGTGAACTTTGTGTACTTTAGGTGTACTACTTTGATTTTCAGTGCAGTATTTGAGAACATCATTTTATGTTTAATTCTTTGCATATTGATAAAGATTTTCTAAACGAGATTTAAAATGTCCAACTTATTCTGTTTTAGGACGTTTTAATACAGAGATCAACTGGCAACGGCAACGCTACCGCAACTCAAGTTGCTCGACAACGACCACACGCAGCTGAATGTGTATGTTCATACTGAGGAGACGGCAACGCAACTCTACAGTAACGGAGGAACTGCAGTTACCCGAGTCATGACATGCTGTAAACTTGTTTCCCAGTTTCCTCAGTAACCCACTGTCTTTCGTATCATAAAACATGGCATTCTTGTCAGCGGAGCAGCACGATATCAAATTCATTCAATTTATTGAGGTTTACAGGATACCCCATAACCTGATACGAATGTTGACAAAGGCAACCTTCTCCCTGGTCAGAACCCAGAAAAACAGACTCAAAAAATTAGACCCACCAAAATAACATAATAAACCACACACGATTGGGAAACACTGAATTGAAGTATTATAATATATAACAAAGCCAACTCAGGGGACTGAACTTACAAACAAAACAAAGAAACCAAACTATAAGACCAACCGAATGTCGAGTTGGTATCGTAAAAAAAAAAACGGCCAGGAATACATGGCAGTATATCCCCTTACAATCACAAAAATTAAAATCACAGGCCCCTACAAATGGGCCAAACAACATCAAACTAGAATGAAAGACACACACGCACCCCTGCCAGGGGTTTGGTCGACCAAAAAGCAGTTAAAAAGAGGGAATATAAGCCCTTCTAAAAGAATAGCACCAACACTATCACCACTGGTGACACTACTGAATAATAATAATAATAATAAAAGAGACATTCCCACCAAGACGCTCTTACATAAGGTGACAGAAACAAAGAGAAAGAAAATAGAAGAGAGAAAAGAGGGAAGAGGAATACTACGCAAAAGAGAGGCCCTACAATCTATATGAGTGCTCAACAGCAGGTGTGAACGGAAGGACCGGGCTCCGGGCTTCACATGAACCAAAGAACTGAAATGGTTCATTTTCCATTGCATTGCAATTGCCAGTTGCTTTCAGTATGAACACCCTTGTAAACTGGTGACTAGAAACCAGAAACTAGGAATTAGAGCAACTCAGTTCCCCTTGCGTTGCCGTTGCCAGTTGCTGTGTGTATGAACGCGGCGGCCTTATGTGTAATTCTTTGCATATCGATAAGAAATGAAGCTGGATTTAAAAAATCCGCATTTATTCTCGTTTGTGTTTAATTCTTTGCATATCGATGAAACTTTTTCAAGCTGAATTTAAACTTTCGCATCTACTCTCCATTTATATGTAATTCTTTACATATTGATGAACTTTTTCCAAGTTGGATTTGAACTTACGTATTTCGTCTAATGTGTCATCCTCCTGACTGGATGTTATAAGAATCTGGAGAAAATGAAAAGTTTTAATTTCTTGCTTTATTGTTATTTATTTTTGTATATTAATTTTGTTACCACAATTGTGTAAAATGGCGTTTGCTGTAACCGTGCTATTTGTAATAAATAAAATAAATAATGTGCTATCTTTCTCTAATCAGCCTTTCTGTTTCACTCTTTGCTCCCTTACTGTTCTCTTCTATGTGGTGCTGTCCAGTGACGATATGTTTTTCAATTTACGATTTCATTTCTCTATTTTTGACATACTGTTTTTGACGCTTAAATGTTTTGCGTGCATGTTCTGTTTCATATCTTTTGTTTGGGCAACACAGGTTTTTAGCACTTACATTTGATTTAATAGATCTCTTTGAGTTCAGTAGTGGATCTATAAACGTAGCCTCAGAGAATTTAGTTATAAAAAATCTTAGGTCTTCTACAAGTAGGCTACGCTAAAAATAGGCGTGTTTCATAATATCGAGTAGTAGGCACTTGGTGGAAGGGTTCTCGAATACTGCGTAGAACTGCATCTCATAAGAACCTTAATACTCGTGGTCGGTAACGTCACAAGCTTCGGATCGGCCATTACCGGCCATCCTGCATCAGGTTTTCCCAGGATTTACCTCGGTTTCACTACGCGAATGCCAAGATGGTTTCTGAACTAAGGACACGGTCGCTATATTACCTATCTCTTTTTCTAGAAGCGTGATGGCTGAGGGAGGCATCCCTCCGACGGGTTTACCTCATAACTGAAAGCTCAGCTCATAAAAATGCATATCAAATCAAAATTAATAATGACAATTCTACATACGATAGAAATTGTCTGCAAATAACGTTTTCTGTTTATTAAAATAATTGGTTTCTGATTACTTCAAAGTTTATGTAAATTATCACCTTCACACTCCGTAAAATAGGTTTTCCTCACAGATAAAACGAAATCACAACTCTGACTTAGTATAGCAATATTAAAAGACAAAATTTTAATTTGAGTATTTTTTTAACCCTATTTCAAACAGATTATTATTTTTTAAATTTTAAATAATGTAATGGTGGGTAATTTCGTTACATTTAGTAACTTCGTGATACATTGGATTTTGCAATGCAGTGGTATTGCTAGAGTTTCCATTTGACATGAGAGGGTGGGGAGCTCATTATTTGTTAAGATCTTGCAGTTATTAGTCACGATGCCTCACTAAATTCATTATAAGTCAACAAGTTTCCTCGACATAAGCAAGATATGATTTAAACAAATACAGAGTTTCAGTAGATTCACAACCGTTCGGTGTGGAAGAGCGAAATATCCTTGAGGTATCAGGGAAGTAATAAAAAACGGGAAATTACTTTGGCTACTAAGATACGAGTAATATAAGCTTGATCGTAACACACGTCACCTCCCAAGGTTTGATATTGCAGTTGGAAAACTTGGAGAGGTATTTTGATGGTTGGAAAAATGTAGTGAATGTTGGTTTTGATAAAGATTCCCAAGATAGAGCATATAATCGTTTCCGTCTAAAGGTAGTAGCAGTAAGAAGAGCTGCTTCTATCGTCATCAAATGCACACGAGACTCGTTCGTTCCGTCATTCTCTTTTTCGGATTTCTCTCTCGTCTTCTTCTGTGGTGGTTATTTATACTGTGCTTCCATCTAGCGGAAAGCGGAGTGAATTAAAGGGAGTTGATCCGTTGGAGCTGAAATCCCACGAAATGAATCTTTCTTTTTCCAAGATCTACTCTCTCTCTCTCTACCTTTTCCTCCCACACTAGTCCCAAGAAGTGGGGTGCAGGAGGTCGTGTGTAAATATAGTAGAGTGAGTGTGGCTTGGGAGTTAGCGGGAGGAATGAGGGGTAAAGACATAAATTAAGTTCGTGGACATGGTTAAGTTTTCCCCACTTCTGGAATAGCACAGTGACAAAGATGGGAGTTAAAAAGACGAAAAAGGAGGATTGAAGATGAAATGAAGATTGGGAAGAATAAATAGTTGAGTGGCGAGAGGAGAAAAAATAGTGATAGCTCGTTTCGTTATCACTTACTCTCCTCATCTTCACCATTATGTCTTTTTGTTGATCTTAGTTTAGATTTATTGAATATGGTACAAGGTAACGCAAATGCTTTTTTTTTGTATTTGGTAAAAAAATATAAAGTTCCCCATATTCCACAATAGTGATTTCTAACCTATTTCCCGCGGACCACTAGGGTTACATGATGTGTTTTGAAGGATTCAGAGAACCGTTTTACTTTTTTCTTCATTGTAAGCTCGAAAAGGGGAGAAGGATGTGAGAAGGAAGTTAGCTAGGACCTTGTTTTGAAAGTACTATCCCGACATTAGCCTGGTGTGACTAAGGAGAAATAGTGGAAAAGCCTCAGTGAGGTGGTTAATGGATTCGAACCAGAACATTCCTAATTTAAATTCAACGCTATTGAACAACGTTTCCCGATACTAAATTATTTAGTTATGTTGTGTGAGGTAGCATTAAAAATAAATATTATCCTAGACGCAGACTTCCTCAGTCAAGATGGCTGGTTGATCATGGGGTTCGAACCCACCTGCCTACCCATTGCCGATCCCAAGTACGTGACGTTATTTCCTGGACCACGACGGCTGTGTACCTTGCCTGTAGTTACGCTCGAGTACTTGGGATCTGGAGTTGGAATTCAGATTCGAGTCCTGCTCGTACTGCCCAAGATTTCCCGACGTTTATCCTCAATTTCACGAGGCTAATACCGGTATAGTATGCTGAAAAGAGGCCCTGGCGGCTACTTCCCTCTTCTCTGCTTCTGGAAGAGTATTTACTTGAGAAATGTCATGCCTGTTTGGTGCATCGATGAAAGTTAAACAAATAGAACAACTTTAAAGAACAAGAAACTCTCTCTCTCTCTCTCTCTCTCTCTCTCTCTCTGTCTGTCTGTCTGTCTGTTAGAACTGAAAACAATAAGAATAACTTATTCCGTTGTTAAGATTTATCTAATTTGAACTCATTAGAGATAACGCAGTTCAATATTTTGATACACTGTATTTCGTGGGAGGAGACTCGGTTCACTTCTATATTTAAAAGAGAACTTACTTTTCAGATGATGATTATTCAATGCTTAAGTGTATTCAATCAAAATTATTCTTCGGTATGTTTTTAATGATAACCGAAAACGTTGTAAGGTGAAAATATTGGAAAATTTGTCACAATTCTTTGTTTATTTATTCTTCGAATTCCGCAGGTTTCTCCTTTTGTCAGTAACGTTAGTAAAAATATCCATGCAGCGAGTTACTTGGATAACCTGATGCATTGCAGGAAAGAGTCTGCAACAAGTTTTTAACAGTGTTGATGCCAATTGGAGAGATACATAGGTCAACAAGCACCAGATTCCTGTCTCGAAAACCAGATAGATCGACGATAGGGTGAATATCTTTATTTAATGACACATCGATGCAAATTGTCGACTCGAAATATTAACGTAAATATGGAAATATCAAGAAATGTCAGTATCGAAGTTTTTAGATATCGAATTCGATTCGATATATCGAAAATTGGAACATCCCTACAATAGAGACCATGTAACGCCCTCTCTGAACGAACGCCTTTTTGCAAACCCAAGGGCTCAGTCATATGGGCTGTGTAGTAACTTTATGGACTCGTTAAGCGTGTCTTACCGGTAATATGCATCCATTTGTTGTAATTCGTCTTTAAAAGCAGTGAAATTCATTTTTTTTTTTTTTTTACTTTTATCTCATATATTTTCATTTCCTCATGAACGTTTCTCTCAATGGCTCCTTTGATGAAGTACAGATACACATGCAATATTGATGGATAAGACAGGGAGAGAACATTGCATTAATTCTGCAAAGGAGTAGCTATGATTTAACTACTGTTCATCCTTTTTGAGGCTGCACGACAGTTTTAATACATCAAGCGAGCGAGCGGTATATATATATCATGTTGAAGCTGACTTTATTATGCATCTCAATAACTCCACAAATCGATTTTTTGCATTTTATGTCCGGGTTCCAATTTGCCATACTTTACTCTCTATAAATGAGATTAAGTTTCAAAAATGGACTTCGTTTCATGTGAGTTGTTGAGTTTTTTTTTTGTGTGTGTGTGTGGTTTACTCTTTCTCAATTGATCAAATGTAAGTTCAAACAGCAACATCCGTTCAAAGCAACATTACGCCTCTTTAATGAATGGAAACACTATAAAAAATTTTATGAGATTCTGCAACACTGAAATAATTCTCTTCGTGAGTATGTTTGATTCCCCTCAAATGAAATGGACAATCCTCACTTTTGTTGCTGATCCTCATTGCCTTTTAATACCCGCTTTGCACAGAAATCGTCAACTTCAGTACTACCTCTTCTAGAGCTTCTCTTTCGGAAACCTGATCGTAGTTTGAGTTTGCTCTCCCAGATGGCAGCAGTGAAGGCGCAGTTCGGGATTTTCTTGGAATTCTGACATTGCCATCTGTTGCTTGATTTCAGTAAAAACACAACCCTTGTTGGCGTGATGTTTGAATAATTTTTCAACAGAAAACTTTCGTTAAATAATTATTTTACGAATCTTTTTTCTTGGTGAACTAAAAGTAGGAAGACAGTTTTTGTTTCATATTTATTGAAATTCAGTCGTTCTTTTTCTAAATCATTTTCCTCTCCCAATTGTATTGCTAGCTATGTTTCTTTATAATAGCAGTGAACAGGTAGAGTACAACCTAGGTCCCAATTATTTTGGACTCCGACGCGCTATCTATAATGCTACGTCTAAACGCATTTTGCTACTTAACAACATCTTATGATATAAAGACTAAGTTAGAAAACTGGCTACATGCATAAAAATTACAAAATTAATATTGGAGGTACATTATTATTCCGCTTATTGACTTAGCATTCAAAGAAAAGTTTTAATGTGATATTGTTATTAAACGTGCAATAGGCCTTATTGTATAGTAATATTGTACATCTGTGTAGTTTTGATGCTGGTAATTTTGAGTTCTAATAGTATTCCCTATATTAGTAGAACTTATTGTGACTTCATTTGAAAACCGTCCTGGTCTGATAGTTAACACACAAATTGCCATCTAGCGGACCTATAAATTTTGAATTTAAGTCCTTTAGGCATCTGAGGCTCAGGCCGGGATGGAGTGGGGAGAGGATGTTGGAAGGTAGAGAGCTAGGTCCTATTTTGTAGGTACCATCCCAGCATTTGCCTGGTACGACTGAGAAAAATCCTCGGGAAAACCTTAGTCAGGATGGTCGTCCTCTAGGATGGATCCGACGACCTCCCGAAAACTAAGCCAACGCTCTACCACTGAGCCACAGCCTTTCGATCTAGCCGACCTATGTTCGAGTCTTGACCTCTGTACCATTATATATTCTTGTCAATCAAATTCGATTGCATAAATTTTGTTTAGAATAAAGAAAACTGTTTAGTAGTTATTTCAAAGAGCTTTTTGTCCACGAATAAACATTTTTTTTTTCTGTGTAGTAACCTGCGTTCCAATTGCCGTTCCTTGTTTTGTTGTTTTTGTATATTTTCCTTTTGTAGTTTTTTCTTGAATACACCGTAAAAAAGTAGTACACATTTATATTCAAGAAGTGTAAGTAATGTGTAAAGAAGTGTGCAGAGTTCATAGTTTTCTAGATGTTCTTAGTTTGTTTAGGATTATTTTATGATTTTTATATATTTTTTCGTATACATTTTGTTCAAAATATGTCTTACATAGATCTCATTGTTTTCAATCTATAGCTAGAACAGTGACGATTTTTTTATTTTCCCATACATTAGTTGGGTAAAGCAATAGGTTGTCACCAACATAACCTACGTTCTATCCATGCTGCTGACAATATTTTTACTATTTCCTGGTGTACCCACATCGCTTATTAATTTCCTATAACTTGTATGAAAATGTAAACTAAAAATTGTACACACATCCTACATAAAAATAGTGCATTTTTTTTCTGACTGAAATTTTGTATAATCTGGTAACGCCTTGTAATGTTAGATAGCCTTGGTAAACCTAATTATTAAAATCAGAAACAAGCTTCTCCAACATGCATACAGAACACCTAAATTTATGGAATATTGGCCAATCCATTTATAAGTATTTCGAGGGGAATGATTACCTGTTATTTTTTTCATCATAAAATGCATATTTTTAATTTGAAGAGATTGCAAAGAATAATAATTCTTTTTTTTAAAAAAAAAAAAGATAACATCACTAGTTGCAACGAGTATTGGATATACTTTGTCATCTATATTCGACCTGAAAGAAAAATGTTTCTTACCTTTACCTCTTAGTTCTGGAATCTTTACCACTTTGGTCCTCAACCGGTAACTCTCCGCACCTCTGCGGGTCTCAGTAGTTTCTATTAAGGTACTAGAAACCTTCATAAAATAAAAGAAGGATTCTAATCCTATTTTCTGCGCTGCTGTAACTCAGTAATATAAGAGAGATTTCAAGTTGACGTATAATAGGATTTATTTTGAATTATCTTTTTCTCTTTTTTTTCTTTTCTTTTCTTTTCTTTTCTTTTCTTTTCTTTTCTTTTCTT
>JAGDQP010000754.1:58940-110127 GCA_022664845.1 Lepisma saccharinum
TTTCTTTTCTTTTCTTTTCTTTTCTTTTCTTTTCTTTTCTTTTCTTTAGAATTACAGTCTAACAAGAACACACAACAAATTCTTCCATCGAGATAATTTGTATCATCTAAGGAAGGAATAGGTTTCTGCTACCAATACCACTCTTCAAAAATAACACTTCCTCGGGTTATTACATATAAGTATGTAGTGTTCATTGAACCAGTACATACCCACTTACCAGAGCACTCATTTTTAGTGGGAAAATTGGTTGAACCATTTTTATGAATACTCATCGGGCTGAGCACAAAATCTTAGATTTCTCAACCCTCATAATATATTCGTCATAGATATGATTACTGCTTCTATAGTCTACCAACAAAAATAGGTTGGTCAAAGAGCACTCCACAGCCGAAGCCAAGTATTACTAAAAAATAGCAAAATAAGGCAGAAATGGCTGAACCCTGTTGTATAACTGGAGTAACAAGCTCTTTGTTTACGTCCAAAGATAATGACCTTTGTGAGAAACAGAATCCTACCCAGTTGATGAAAGATCTGGATTTTTTGTCACTAAGATTCCTGTAAAAAAGAACCTTTACCTATATCCTTCTTTATATGATCACTCCTGGCTCTCCGGTTCTCAACTGGACGCAGTGGTACCATAAGTGGCCCTCGTGAAAACTCAAAAATAAAAGTACTATTCATCATGGATTTTAAATATAGAATTTTCAGAGGTTTCTATAGCTACTAATAGTTCAGTTAGAAAGGCAGAATTAATGGTGAAAATTCTATGAAATTGATTGATGTTTTTTTCCCATTTCTTTTCAGAAGAACAAGATAACAAAAGGTATTTCACAGATTCTTTCGAGACTTTATCACTGTTATTCTTGTAAGAAAGAAAATGTACATTTACTAAAGAACTATCTGAGATACTGGTATTTGATATGCTGCAATAAATATATAACTTCAAAGAGTCCTCTAATTGAAAATTAACTAAACACAAAAGAAGCGAAAAATAGACTTGAATATTGGATACTATTCTCCTACCTTTACTTAAGGACTTTGTTTCGTAACTTAAATTGGAACTTTGATAAGGGAGAAAATTGGGAGACTTTACCCTAATTAATTTTCTGGAGGTAAGGTTCTTTTTCCCTGTCCTTACTATTTTTACTTTAGTAGTCAGAAAACTATTTAACAAGCGTAGTCCACACGTCACTATCGTGAAATAGGGGAGTATAGGAATTTCCACAAAATCAACGTACTCTACATAGGTGACCCAACAGAATAGCAAACACAGAGCTAACCGCAGCAAAGCTACTCTCACTACCCACATAGAAAAAAACAATCTATAACAAAACCAGCAACAAACTACTCCATATTTCACTTCTCAAGATTACGCGCACAACTTGATTAAACTTTACACTTTGCAGAACTTCACTTTTTCTCTGGTGTAATTTTTTGAATACTGGAACACTTCTGGACATAATTCAGTTTATACATCAATAACTATGTCTTGAATAATAAAAAATAAAACACTTTCTATCAAACACTTTAAGGGACAACGTGTACCCATATAACTGCTCACAAAAGGAAATGTGTCGTCTCATGACGAAACCAACTTCCAGGTTACCTCCAGAAATATTACTGTTTTACAAAATAGTAAGCATAAATAGTATAATTTTGGTATTACTCTCACACTATTAACTTTCAACATATGAGATACGAGAAAACCTCGACTTAAATTTTTTGTAACACGTAACTAATTTTGTATAAAAAGTTGGACATCTTTCCCCATATCAAGATTACACATCCAACTGCCAGAACCTTCCGGCAGTTGGCGTGACCACCTTTCTTCCCGGTCCTTTTCTTTAGCCAATCAGAGGAGTTCTTGTTTTAAAGATTTTAAAATAAAGCACAGCTCTATTGCTTAGAGTAAGGCATGCAAGCCGCCATGTTTAGTCAAGGAGTAGAAGGAAAAAAAATTGCTGTGCACACTACAGAGTTCCCCAAGCAATATAAACACAAGAATAATAATTCTGGTAGTCAGATAATACTTACTCATTGACAGTGACTTGAAAATTAGGATGGAATCGGTTGTTCAGATGGTGGGCACAATAGCCACATTTCCCCTACGTAGAAACTATGAAATATAAAGGTACTAATATGAATCAGCGTAACCTTGCAGATATCTAGTTTCATTTCTCATATTAAAATGGAACTACAAAACATTATAAAAAATGTAGAATACTGGTTTCATACTTCAACTTAAAAAAAAAAACTCTCAGGATATATTCTAACGTAATATGATTGATAGTTTTTAACTCTTATCATGCTACTACAAATAAATACCTGTTTCACATAGAGGCTGCCTAGTTCTACCGAATTTTCCATTTCCACTGAGAATCATACTCAATATTACTGGGAAATTTCCTTTCCTATTTATGCTTCCAGGTTTGTTAGAACAATAGAATTCACACTGCACTTCCAGAATTCTTCGATAATGTGAACAAGACCGCTTTCTTGTTTCCTTTTGTTAATGTTGACATAAATATTGAAGCAGAATAATACATTTAATATGGGAATAGAACCCATCAAATAATGCACTCCATATTCTTTGTTTCACTGACAAACAAAAAGCACATTTAACTTCCATTGTCACTTTTAAGTAGTTTCTCCCTCACATTACGTGTATTCATAAAACTATCCTTCAATCGTGCTTTAAGCCACAAACCTCTTGATACAAAACACATCCAAGAAAAACTGGCTTAAATTATCCACTCTTAGTTTTACGAATGGAAACTTTTACAATATTTGACAGTTACTACACCAGTCTCCTTCCATAACAGTATTTTAAACCCATCTGGAGATCGCTCATGGCCGTTGGCATACCCACGCCAGCTTCGTAGCCTCGTTTTCGACTACCAATCAGAAGAGAGTATAACATCCAATCAACATTAAGTATTAGGGATACATTCAGATTTATGACGAGTTAAAACACACAGCAGCCGCCATATTTTGTCTGCTAAAAATATCAAAATGGATGTTGCACGCTACAGCCTGTTAAAATACAATGCAAACACAATTAAATGGAACGTTAATATCGAATCTATTTTTGTATTGGTAGGTACATCACTGTCATGTTGTGCAACATTTTGTACTTAAAAGGGCACTCATAGACCATTTTTAATGAACGTGAGTATACTTAATAATGTGCTCAAATAGGGATCGAATGTGATGAAGTTAGAAGAAAGAATCAAAAGTTGACCCATTTGAAGTAAAGATTATTTTAAGACGTAAAACATTTTTTTCGTACAGTTTAGACAGAATTAAGGTTACTTGAGGTGGCTAAAGGCCATAAATAAATTGAAATATGCTTCCTTAATCCTAACATATTCTAAGATGAATTAAGGAGATATAAGGGTGAATTGGAGCTGCGGAGCGTCAGTAGTAGCGCACTCACCTCTGGTGCTTGGGGTTCCTGGCTCGGGAATATGGTCTTTGTGGTGGACAAACACCTTGTAGATGTTTTTTTTTGTTTCCTCTAACTTTCTTCTTTGCACAAACTTTCCCATTATCATTCATTCGGCCTGTGCCAAAGTTGGCCAAAGGCTTTAAATAAAATTGTCAAGAGTGAATCACACGGACAAAAACTTACTGGGAATTGGTATTTGCAGAAGCTAATAACGATGACGATGTATTTCTTACAGTGTATAATTTGCAATACGTTGTAAATATTAAAAAAATATATATATTGTTTAGTAAGTTTTGTGGATTTGTCAGATTTTTCTGGGACAAGAGTTTGCAATCCTGCCTGTGTAATTTTGAATGGATTCCTGAAGATTTCAGGTATAAGGGAGTAAGTCCCATTTTCTTTAATGAAAAAGCATTACCTGTGTCGAATATTATGCGTAAATATTTACAGGTGTATATCTTAGGGGGTTACTTATTAATCTTATATCTATTCCCTGCATAAAAGTCCACTTTTTTAAAATGTCTTTGATGTATTTTAAAAAAATGTTCGTGAGATATAATAAATTAAAAGTCCGAACATAATTAAATACATGAAAACTCGTCCCTCAACTGAAATGCTGAAGTAGGATCATTCCACCTAAAATATATAATTAATTGGCTCTCGCCTCACCATTTCTGATTTTGATTAAACTTGGACAAGGTTTTCCTTTATCCTCTCTGAGTAAAATCCCAAAGTTTCAGATTTGTAAAAAAAAAAAAAAAAAGATGTATTTCCTGGGATATAGGCAATTATAAGTTGCAAAGTAGGTAAAAAATCGCATTTTCAGAGCCCTTTAGAACTGCACACATTTCCTTTCCTGCTTGAACTAGAGAGCTCATCATAGCGTCATTGGAAACCTTATAATCCAGTCTTTCTTCTACTAGGTTAAGTTCTATGATTGGTTGAATCTTTGAAATATTATGGCTGTTGAAACACGAGTAAAAAATAGGATTCCTTGTCATGTTTTGGGATTAAAAAATTAGTGAAGAACTATTAGTAACAGGACTGTGATTTTTATTCCTGTAGTAGTTGTTTGTGCGTAGGTTGTGTGGTAAAAATAATCAGCTTGTTACTTGTAATCCTTCAGTATTAAAAGTTAATACTGAGCGTTGTACTAGCATTGTACTAACGAGTGGTTAACGATCTTTTTACGTTGGTAGTCACTCGTTAGTACAGCGTTATTCACTCCAGAAAACGTTTCTGAATACGGCTGTCTAATCAACACCGTGTGTTGTGTTGCTTTATGTTTTTTTTTCTGTATGCTGAAACAAGTTGAAGAAAAAACATCAGAAAACAACTATAAGGAACCCTTTCATTCCTATAGTACAACATCATGTATTGTGTGTGTACCAAAAATTTAAAAAGAACGTTATTTGCAGTCCTTAATTATTCTCTCCCCATCCTGTTGTTACATATTTGAAGCCTGAAGGTAAAACACATGTGAGAGCTGTTGCATGTTTAGAGACTTATTAGAGCACACCACTTACTTTATTTCTATTCGTTTCAGGAGCTTATCCTTAAACATAATAAGCTGTTACATCCTGACATAAACAAAATTGTTTATATTTCAGATTGGCCTGCGACACAATATGAAAACAAAACAAACAAGAAATAACCCTGTTTGTCAACATGTATCAGCTTATCCCATAAGTAATGTACTGTGTGCGATGACCGCTGTAATGACGCCATCTGACGAGCGAATCGTGAAGTAGACGGCACGTGCCATATCTGAGTCATATAGGACACTTGATTTTGCAGCAGTATGTAGAAGGAGAACGTTCTAATCCACGTTTTGGAAGTGTGGCTTGTGTTTGATCATGGCAGTGTCAGGGGACCACATACGGCATGTCATGCTGTATGAATTTCACCAGGGACATCCAGCCAGCGCAGCGGCACGAAACATCAATGCAGTATATGGTCATGGTGCTGTGGATGTGCGAAAGTGCCAGAGGTGGTTCCGGAGGTTTTGGTATGGGACACCAACCTCACCGATAGGCCACGAGAAGGAAGAAGACCTGTGCAGCTGGGCAACAATGCCCTAGCAGCAGCGGTGGAGGTAAATCCAATGCAATCTGTTGAAGAACTGGTCAGTGAACTCCGTGTCACCCATTCGAACGTTCATCGTCATCTGCAGGACCTTGGGTACGTGTTGAAACTCGGAAAATGGGTACCCCATGCGTTAACGTCTCAACAGAAGCAGCAGCGAGTTGACATCTGCAGTTCTCTGCTCACCCGTCACAGACCTGAGCCATTTCTAGACAGACTGGCAACAAGGGATGAAAAGTTGGTCCTCTACCATAATATTAAATGGCAGTAGGTACCTAAAGGGGTGGGGGTGCAGGAACTGTGCCAAAACAGGATGTCCACCCATGCGAAGTGATGTTGAGTGTTTGAAGGGATATCCGTGGAATAACCCATTTTGAGCTTTTGCCATGTAAACATACCATCAATGTAGATGTCTACTGTCAGCAGCTTGAACGCCTACGGACTGCATTGTTGGAGAAACGTCCTGCTCTGGCTAATCGGAAGAGCGTGCTTATCCATGGTGGTAACGCGCGTCCACACACGGCAAGAAGGACCTGCACTAAGATTGAGGAATGTGGCTGGGAGAAACTCCCCCAACCTGCGTTTTCACCAGGCCTTGCATCAACAGACTGCTGTCTTTTTCGCAGCCTGCAAAACAATCTTTCCGGGAATACACTGCAAAATGAGGATGACGTGCGACGAACAGTGACCCAGTTCTTTGGCACTAAAACCAGTGAACGATGTTACTCTCTCTTTTACCCTCCTTATTACAAATTCTAGCATTTTGAAAGCTTTATTTGTAGTATTTGTTATGTGAGTGTTAAACGTCAATTTCATATCAAACGTGACACCAAGATCTTTAGCTACTACAGGTCTACTTAATGCATACTTATGAATTTCATAGTTATATTCATAAATCGTTTTTGTTCCTATTGAATGATAAAACTTTACATTTCTTCTTATTGACTGAAAGTTGATTCATAGCAACACACCAAAATTATCTAAACTGTGCTGTAGGTTTATGGCATCTTCCATGAAATTCATTTTAGAATATATGTTTTTTAATATTCCATCGTGGTTGGTAAGCATGACGGAAAGAGACCGTTAGGAAGATAATATTAGAATGGATCTTCGAGAAGTAGGTTTTTGTGATGAAAATTGGCTTGATCTTGCTCAGGATATAATCCTATGGAGAACGTTTGTTACTGCGGCGATGAACTTACGAGTTCCGTAAGCCATATAGTAAATATATACGTATATATATATATATATATAATTTGAGGTCATGAACCTAATCATGGATGGAGAGAAGTGAAAGTGATTTAATTTACCTCGTAATACATTGTGATTAACTCTGTCAATATAATTCAGTCAATATATATCCCATTGACTTGCTTTTATCTGTCCAACGAGTTTGCTATAAAATCTGTAACAATTACAAGGTTTGTTAACATGGATTTTTGTGAAACAAAGCCGTGTTGTGTAGTTGAGATAACTGGCTTCACATGGTTAAGAAATGATTCGCTGATATATAATCTGTTCCAAGACTTTCGTGAAGGCTGGTAAGATAGTTATAGGTCTATTGTTGGTAATTTCTTGTCTGTCGTTTGTTTTAGGTATAGGAGAAACTAAAGCAGACTTCCATTTATCAGGAAAGGTACATGTTTTTAGTGTCAAGTTGAACGCAATCAATAGGGGGCATTTAAATATATCAGCACATCCTTTGGATGAGGGCATGGCGTCAGGCCCAAATGTCGTTTTGGATTTACATTCTTGATAGCATTTTTTATTTAATTCAAAAATATTTGGTCAACAGACATTGTTCCGATTTCTTTGTAATCCCTAGAACTACAGTACTATCAAAAGCACTGAACGGTTGAGAATAGGATACAAATACTTATTGTAAATACTCTACTAATACGAACGTATTAGCTATTTCTTCATTGTTACAAAAATCCTAAACTTGAAATTTTAATATATTTGGGGTAAGATCTTTTGTTTTGGTTTGGTTTTAATAAATTTCCACAGTTGACCTGGGTCATTATTGATATTATTTTCAGAATTCAATACAAAGGTTGTATAGGCTACGGTATTTTTCTGTCTTGAACAATGGAACAGCTATCTGGTAGCAAGGTTTTGAATTCTCAATTTTGTATGTATACTTTGTATGATAAATTGTCTTAACTTTGTGATGCAAGTTATATATTTCCCTGAATTATTTGTAAGGTCTCTCATCGTTATATTACCACCGACGAATTAATTGATGATTTACCAAAATAACAGATTGAAAATATGAGATATAAGCACTCCTGAGGCTAGTAAGGTAGTAGAGAAGATATATTTCTTAATAAATAACTTCAGACTGACATCTGTCATTGATAAATAAAATTAATATTATAATAGAAAAGAAAGCAGTTATACTTTATTTTTAACATGTATTCAACGAAATGTATGTATGTTATTCATAAGATTAATAATTGCTTGTCTCGTTCTTGAGAGGCCAAATTTTCGTAAAATATTAACTGGGATTAAGTAAAATATTAACTGGTCTAATGGAATTTTGAAGAGAAAAGATATATTTTGCATATTGACACTAAAAGGTTAAACACTACCTATTTTCTTGGAATTTGAATTTTCTTTAACACCTTTAGGCAACTTTGGCTCAGGAAGAATTGGTGGATTGAAGAAAGTGAGAGGAAACGAGAGAACCGAGACACATGATGTTTATCCACCATAAAACCGACATGACATGATCCGGGATCAAACCGAGGACCGCAAGCACTAAAGCTGAGCGCTCCAACACTGAACTACCGCGGCCCTCCTAGTTTTTGAATGTTCAATCATTTTCTATTTATTATTATTATTATTTGGCGAAATTCACTCAAATGTAAAAGGGACACAATTCTAGCTAATTTTTCGATTAAGGAACAATAATACAGAGGAAGCTTTGATTCAACCGGCGCTGGAAAGAGAGCGCTGATATAAATCATTCTCACTTAGTTATTCTGAAGATTTTCCTGGTTTCTTTCAACTACAACAAGTGAATCCTTAGATGCTATCTTGAATTAAGGCAAGGTTTGCTACCTTCCCTTTCTTTCCTGAAACCAGAGATTGTCTCCCCTTGCCTTCGATCCTTAATTGCCTAGAAATGCTAAGATTCAATTTCGAATAAAGTCAGGAAAATTCAGATATATTTTTAGATACTTTGATTCCTAATCAATTATTTCTCTTAAAATTCTTCGCAAAACTCTTTACGTTGTTGGGTAATTACGAGCTAAGGCTAACAATGAAAAACAAGAAGAATTATCTAAAGAAATGTTATTGTTTAAAATGTATGTTACACTGTATTTTTAAATAGCTCATAACTCTGTCGATTAGCAAAAAAGTCAAATAATAAATAAAAGTTCTCATATCCTGTTAGAGTGAGCAGGAAAAATACATTATATTTACACACTGAGAAAAGTAGGGTTGAAGTCATTTTTCCTCTTTAGAAGTATCAATCCACTCTTTATAATAAACAGGTTGGAATTAGAATTTGCTTGTTGCAATTAGACGTACCTTAACAATAAAACGCTTGTTAGGAATCAAAGGATATATCACAGATATCATTTTTGCGGCAAGCTTGAATCAAACTTGCTAACGTTTATCTGCAAAATTTGCTACTGACTTGAGATAATAAGTTAATGAGCAACTTTGCCACAGCTTCGCAGAGGAAACTCTCCGTAAACTACACAAGATAAACTTTGTCTAGTAAAGTTGCAACAAGATCTGCAAACATACGATAAGTTTCCATAAGCAAGACTTACGATGTTAGTGTCAGTAGCGGCTTTTCTGGTAAGATAAGTGAAGTGCAACATCACTTAATATAATTATTAATTGATACAAAGTAAAAAAGAAAAGTAGGAAAAACCATTGTAAATAATTTATCAGTATAACTGACATAGTAATCTCTAGAGAGCAATAGCCAGATAGGGATATTAATAACAGTTGTAAATACGATACATGAAGAACTGATTACCGAGCGGCCATAGCTCAGTTAGTAGAGTGTTGGCTTAGGAATATGAAGCTTTTAGGAACGATCTCAATGGCCGCTTATTCTGACTAAGGTGTTTTTCTTACATTTTCTTTAGTTACACCAGGCAAATGCCGGGGTGGAACTTCCAAACTAGGCTCTGGTTGGTCCTCCTTTCAACATCCTCTCCCATACCATATCTTGGCCTGATCCAAAGTCCCCCTAAAGCCAATAAATGGGCAGTTTCCATTGTCGTTATATATAACAAGCCGCAATTGTCCCTACAAATCATTATTGCAGAAATCTAACATTGTCTTTCAAAGTGAATTATGAAATAAAAAAATGAAATTTAAGTTTGCTACGAAGTTTACGTTCTGATTTAGGTGTTCATGACATTTTGATTGACAGAAGAATTAGCCATCATGTGATTGATTCAATCACACTATAAGAACTTTTCTAAATAACGTTGGTCAGTTATTATTTTGTAGTATGTAGTTGTTTAGTCCATAAGTTAGTTCCCTGAAGGCAGTGTCGAATTTATTTATAGCCTTTAGGCATATTTGTCTTAGGCTGGGATAAGGTCGTGGATAGGATGTGGAAGGTAGTTACCAGGATCTTATTTAAGGTAGTATCCCGGCATGTGAACGAAGTGTTGTGTCATTGTGTAACATCCCAATTTACATGATACATACAACTACTGCCAGGCAGGGATTCTACAAAACTACACTTTCATCTCCCTCCAATTACAGCCTTGCACACCCATCCACAGCTGAAAATCCTGGCAGGGGTCTACAATCCTGTCCAGCTATCGGGATGGGATTTAACTGACAGTTGTTCTGTAGTGAGGGTAGTTTGTGAGAGACAGAGTGCCTAGTGGACGCGACGGAGTTTTAAGACTGGCTCTTGCATGAAGTATTTTTTTTTTTTTTTTATGAACTTGTTTGGTTTTTCAGGAGATGGTCAGTAGTGGGGTAAATGTACTTTTTTAGTTAAAGCGATTCCAGATTTTCTTTGAGTAGTGACCCTCCTAGGTATAGTTTATGCGCAAAAACTGATATTTCCCTACTTTTATATTTCCTGTGGTTTCTCCAGGAACGAAAATATTTTCCTTGCAGAAGAGATTTTAATCTTTCGAACCATAAAAACGCATCAGTTTCATAAACATAGTTGCTTTAATGTGAAGCATTTTTTTTAAGGAAATCAATGTACTAGCAGATTGAGTAAGGTCTTAGCGCAAATCCGTGGTACCGTATCAGTTATCAATCAGTTCTATTTATCTATTTGCAGTTTGAACCACGTCATAAATTGTAGCCACAATTTCTGTGGAAGGAAAATCCTAGCCAGTGTCTTTCTGTATTCACTGTGGCTCTTAACTTTTCTATCACTTTAATCTCCTCTTATGTACGAGTTCTTCCTTTATCTACCATTACCTATTTTCATCTTCTATCCTTATATTTCGTTTAATTATGTATATTTACATCCTTTCTCTATTCTTATATTTTTCCTTCACCCACTCTTATCTACTTTCTTTGTGTATTCTCATCTACTTGCTTCAACTACCATCTTACTTCAGTTACTCGCGTTCAATTACTTCAACTACTCATCTACTTGTATCTACTATCATCTATTTGTTTCATCTACTTGCTTCCTCTGCTTTCATCTACTACCTTTATCTACTCCCATCTTACATTCCTATCTACCTTTATCTACTTCCTTTATCTGCTCTTATCCACTTACATTATCTACTCTTACATACTCCCATCCACCTGTATCTACTTCTTTTATCTACTATCATCCACTTACATTATCTACCCTTACCTACCTAGTCCCATCTACTGCTATCTGCTTCCTTTATCCACTCTCATGTATTTGCTTCATCTACCCTCATCTACTTTCTTTACTTATACTTTCGTCTACTTCCTTCATATTGTGAACAAAATGTATACAAGAAGTGTTCTAAACTCAATTTACAAATGCATTATGAAATCCCGACACTTCGCGTACACATTAGTTACATTTGTTGAGAACAAAACAAAGAAAGTTGTAATAAAACATAAAAGTGTGAAATAAATATAGTTTACATTGTAGCAGACATCAGACCTGCACACGCTATTCATCGATTTAAATTAAGAAATTAATATCTACAAAATCCATTACCTACCGGCATGTTTTTTTTTTTTTGTTTTTGTTTTTTCTACGAGGTGGAGACTAGACACCAATTCTCGCACAAAGATTGTCTGATGTGTGTGTTTGTGTAAGAAAATCTGCAGTACATGTGTTAAAAACGAAATGATTTTAACCTAAAAACCAACGGCTTTGACACGTTTCCAAATGCTATCCATTAGGAAAAGGATCTCATGTTAGTGTTAAAAATTTCACGGATTTTATCTTTCATTTTTACATCGGCAGAAAATATGAGTAATGTGACATGGTCAGATTTTTTTTTTTTTAATCTCAGAAAAGCCTTGTCACGTATCACTTCTTTTTTAAGTGTTATAAGTTGGCAGTACTGACAAAAGAGGGGTGGCAATGCCAGACGAGAGCGATCAATAAGTGTAGGGAGAGAGCTCTAACCTTCAGCGAAAGCAACACGATCTGGAATTCCAGAATCCTTGCCTCTTCTCGTTTATGGCATCATACGAGATCAGTTCGTCCCAGTTAAAATATCGAAATAGGTCAGTTTTCCTTGTTAGGCTTCGTTTAAAGAGAACTCATCACTTCCGGTTTCTCTGAAGACAGGACATTTGTTTCGCCTTTACAGACAAACACATAAGAAAAAGAATTTTTAGTAGCAATAATAACCATCATCATCATCATAATTTAGTGTTTTGCCCATGGGCGGATTTATGGGGGGCATTTCCCCCCTAGTCATTTCAGAATGGCTTTAAATTATCCCCCGAATAGCTTCCACCCTTAAAGTAATTCCCCCACCCCAAGGTCTCCTAAATCCGCCCATGGTTTTGCCGTTGGCGGAAAGTCCTTAAGCAGTAGCTTAATTTATTCAATTCATCCCACACTGTAAAACAAGGACATTTATTTTTTTAAATTCCAAAAATAAACAGTGAGTAAGTTTTGAAATTTTTTTTTGGGCATTTTCTTGTTCCGTATACTTTTCTGAACAGTTTTTGCACACTTTTTTTTTTTCATATAAATTAAAGTGTATCAATATGTGGTTTCAGTTCTCATCTCTACGCTGGTCCTATTGGGTTAAAGATTTGAGATAGGAAGAAGACCAGAAGCCAAATTCGTGACATGTTTCGTTATGTATTGAAATACTCGAACGGAAAGAGGGTCAGCTGGTGCTTACCCCCGACGTCTATACTAAGAACAAAATGTGGAAAGTAATCCTTGAGAAACGTTAGTAATCTCAGAAAACGGTTAAAACTCACTTTCAGAAAGAATTGCTGAAATCTTCGAACATCTTCTATACTTACACTTCATCAACACTTAACACTTCACCAGAACTTACACTTCATCAGTGTACACACTGATGAAGTGAAGTGAAGTGAAGTGAACTTCACTACACCTCATCAGAACTTACACTACATCAGCACAAAACAGAACAAAATTTAAGAAGTATGTAAAAAACGTGAGAGAAAATGTATTATTTTTTACGGTGTAGACATTTATCTTAGTATAGAATACGCTTTCCTATAAACAACCTTCATTTGCGGCCCCCTTTTATGGAATCATTTAAGTTTGCAGTCATTTTATACTGAAACAATGTAAATTGCATCACAATAAACGATAAACAATACATAATAATAGTAGTGACACTTTCTGATACCTGGCCGTGTTTTTTTTTTTTGGGGGGGGGGGGGCAGAGAAATTTAGGTTAAGTATAGACAGGTTAGTTTACTTTTCTGTCTCCACTTAAACGAAAAGATTCGGCCAAAACAGTACCGGCCAGATTACAGGCAAGATCTATTAAATAATAATTTGGATTTGAATTTGTGATGATCTTTTGACATCTTTGACTCTGGCCAAATAGCAATAAAACAAATATAGTACAAATATAATCGACATTAGGGATCACAGAAGAGCGGAAGGTGACAGCAGCCATCAGTTAGTGATCACAGAAATGAGGAAAAAGTAGTGCATCGCGAAGACGATTTTAAATCTACTTAAGAAAAAGAAGCTGTGTGCACAACTCGAAGCATAATCTGTTTTTAGTGTTTGTTCGGAAAGAAGTTTGGAACAAATGAACTGGTTTTTGTCAAACATTTTGAGTTCGATAGTAGTAGTGTTGTTAATATCTTCAATATTCGTCGTGAGAGAAACTACAATTGTGAAGAAAAATTGTAACAATACTACTATTAGTTCCATACAATAAACTATATTTAATTAATTGTTCATTGTTCATTAACTTTCTCTCAAACTTGTGATGCATTTAAAGCAGTACTATATTCTTTATTGCACCATACTGTAAATTTTATACGTAAAAATAAGGAAAAAACTAACTAAAGTATTGCGAATTCTTAAACATTTTCTTTTATCAATAAGGTGCCAAATAACAAGCTTAACTGAATATATTTTCAGCTCTTTCGTGTGACATTATCTAAACCTTTTGACTTACAACATAGGCTTTCTTACATTTCAGTTTTCTTTGCAACTATTTTACAACGTCATTATCTTGTATTGCCATCTAGTAAGCCAAATTTTAGTTAACTAAGAGCTTACGTATCCATCCTATATACCTTATCACCTAGACTTCAGGCGGTAACGTCGTGGATTCGAATCCATAATGGGTCGGTTCAAGGTACGTACAACAGAATAAGTGAGAAGGTATGTTCATCAGGCGCGTCCGAAGTTCAGAATCATGTTCTAACAGTTTTTGCGACAGTGACGTCACGAGCGGATAGCACATAGGGAACCTTTCAATAGGCGGAGGGAAAATAATTTATTATTGCCGTTTGAGTGCGAATTTTTTGATACAATAAAAACTGTTACAATCTGCAATATATAGGCTATAAAATGAAAAATATTTCCCTTCAATAGCTGTAGTAGTTTCAGAGCTGCAGCCTGTTATTTGATTCGAATCGTCAATTTTTCATCAGTTTATAATACAAATGATTTTATAAAAATCTTTTGAATGGGAATTTTTTGATACAAAAATGACCACTTCCCCCGCCCAAGATCAACATTTTCGACACCTAAGATCAACATTTTTGCTGTCAATTCTTCAGTTTCTTTGAACATTTTAAAATGATGATGAAGGGTGTTTAATAATCAGAAGGGTAGTTAGACCGGAATAGAGCGAATACATTCCAGAAAATGTTCATTTTATTCTATTTCTTCTTTCTTTTGAGCTACTTTGTTATGTTCTTGAAGTTTATACTGATTTTTTTCTTAAGCTTATGTCAATTACAAGGTCTTTTTAGCTGATCTATTGCGAACTGATAAACACCACGCACTATGTTGATGGACCACGAAAGTTTTAAATCTTTTCCTTGACTGCTAAAGATATTTTTTTTTAATGATATATTAAGAATGGGCAAAGGTTTATAAGGAATTGACCTTTCTTATCGTCTGAAGGCCCTTTCAGGACTTTAGGGTAAAAAAAAAAGCAAGGAAAAATTTATTTTTTCATCCCACTTCCCGAATTTTTTGTGAAGTTTATACCAATGCTTTCTTTTGTTTATGATACTGACAACAAGGTCTCGCTGATTTCTCTGCTAGTACAACATGTACACAGTAATCAAGAATGAAAACATGGAAATGTAAGATACAAGATTTTTACATTCTTTTTTTCTTTAGTTCACAATGGTTCGTGGTGTCCTCAAATCTTGCAACGTTAATTTAACTTATTCCCCGACGTCACGCAATGATGAAATTTGCACAGCGACATAAGTCGGGCGACAATACAATATTATATTGTTACATTCGTATAGTTTTATATTTTAAAAGCATATTATAATATTTCTTTTTAATATGGACTTCTTTAGCCTAAAATAAATACTAACCTGCAACGATCTGTCGTTTGACTGGTTGCAGAACGCTTTAGGATTTGGGTCAGGAAACATTAGCTTGAGAGAAACTATACGAACACAGAAATAACTAAAAATAAAGACATACTTTTCTTATACAATTCGTACTAAAAACTGAAAAATAATTTTGTTTATGAATGACTAAAAAGAAAAGCATGGGGCGCGCCAATTCAAGAACTTATAAAGTGACTGTATATTGGAGCGCACGCCATGCTTTTCTTTTTAGTCATGCATAAAAAATATTTTTCACTTTTTAATATATATTGTTTTTAAAAAAGTATGTCTTAAAAAGTATTTTTTATTATTTTTTTACTCACATCGCTTTGAGTAAAAAGAAAATCTGAAATAACTACTGAGAGGTTATTTCTGAAGCATCACATTTCATAGAGATATCTGGTAGATTTACTGTAATCAAAATAATCATGTCCGTACAAGGAAAACTAGGAATTTTGAAGGGAGTGGAAATTTCATTACAAGCAAAAATTTATCTTTTATACTGCAATTTTCCTTATATAGATATATGTGGCAAGGCTACTGAATTTATATACTCTTATTCCTTATTATATCAAAAAATTCCCATCCAGACAGCCATAATAAATTATTTAAGGATAAAAAATTCACTATCCAACTCAAATAACAGGCCGTAGCTCTGAAAGTACTGTAGCTATTGAAATCAAATCTATCTCATATTATAGGCAATATAGCATAGATTTTAACAGTTTTTTGGTTTATCAAAAAATTCCTATCCAAAAGGACACAATAAATTATTTCTCACCACCTCTTAAGAAATTTCCTATGCGCTATCCGCCTGTGACGTAAAGGAGGCATGATTTCCGAATGGACACGAGCGCACTCCGAAGTTCAGATGAACAGCCCCTGGGTTGGTTTAACCCCACCGTTGATTATCCTGACTGCGCTAAATCGAGTTGCAGGCGATAACAGTACAATCATATTTCATTTTTATCCTGAATCTAGTAAAACCCCGATAATTATGGTACATTAATCAGAGTTTTGTTGTAATTACATTTTCCGTACTGGTATTATGCCATGATGAGTTTTATTCAAAGAAATCTGTGTAGTGTAGAATTTACAAGTACCACTTAAAACTTGCTTGAAATTATTCTATAACGAAAATACAATCCAGATCCTTACATTCCATGTTCGAGTTGATGAAACGCATGCTCGACTTTTTTTTTGCTCCACCGATGACCCCGTACCGTTGTGCTTAAAGCTAGAGATTATAAATCACAGGATTCCAGGTTCGAATCCAGCCGCAGAGAAGTACAATAATTTCAGCTGTACCTGAAGACAAAAGAAAAGTAGTGTTCTCAAAACTGTAGTGGAGATATAGCTCTAATATAATGTATATAAAGTCCAACTAAATATGTATATTAATTTACTTGTGTTTGATTAGTAGTGGAATATTATTAGTAAATATATATTTAACAAAAAAAAATGTTAAATATGTTTATAGAAGAAAACTGTACTTGGATACGATTCTATGTCATCAAGCGGCTCCATTCCTTCCTTAACTGTAAAAAATATATACAGTACGAACAGAAACCCCATTACGCGTAATGGATTATACTCTAAAAATACACTATAATACTGTAAAAATATATGTAATTCCATTTAATAAAACAGCAAATTTCTCTCAATGAAAGATTTTTCAACTTTCCGTCAGTTTAACAACGCGATGGCCGGGATGATACGTTAAGTAAGGCCCTGGTCGATACCTTTCCCATCCCTTCCCTACGCCATCCTGGTCTGAGCCAAAGATGACAATAAAGTCCATAAATAAATTTAAATTCAAATTCGTACATTATCTACGGGACTAATTTCGTCTGTCTTTAATGAAAACCAGGTGTCACTGTCTCCTTTCTTCCCTTGCACTCAATGTTGCGGGCATTCCAGAATCTTCTTGAGTGATACGTGAGCTATGTATAACTAGGAAGTATATCTAGCAATATCTGATCTATTGCTTTGATAACTTTGGTAAACTTTCTTTTTATATATATGGGCCAGTCTAGTAATCTGTTGCATTGAAGGATGAACTATTAGTTGCGAGGAAGAAATTTATTAAGTAAAACCTTGTCGTTAGAAAACAATGTTCTCTTAAGAAGTAAATTGCTTGCAATTTAGATTTACTAGTGAACTTAGAGCCAGAGTTACGAGTTTGTTTTAAACGCCAATAAAAGTTATTTTATTAAAATGTCTCTCTGAAGGGTAAATTTTCATTCTTTTAGTGATTAATTCTAAAGTATGAAAGTGATGTTGATACTGCTTACAGGTCGATTCATCGACAGAACAAGCCATCGAAAGTGGATTCATCGGAGCAAATTTATCGACGAGAATCACTTTTACGGTAAACTCATCAACAGTAAGTTAATCTACTCTGTAAACTCATAAACAATACAATTCATCGACGGTAAATTTATCACCACCACATATATCGACGGCACATGTCGACAAAAAATTCGTTATAAAGTCACCAACAGAAAATTCATTCACATAAACATTTATTATAATCATTTGTTCAAAGATATTTGAAATGAAATATTTCCTTTAAGAAAATATTTGAAATGAAAACTAAATAAACAGATGTAGCTAGTTATAAAAGGTACTGTACTGTTTATTACGTTGGTATCTTACCTTCACAGCCTGACAGTAACATTTTATTTATAATTTATATTGATGATATAAGGAAACACAATTCTGATATTTACGAAGTAGGCTATCTTTGCAGAAATAATTTAGATGACTTAGATCTACTTGTGTTTGAGAGGGTGGACGAAACCTATGATTGTCACCGATGCTGAGAACTATTTGTCTGAAAAAAAAAAGTTTTAAATAAACATTGAGCGATGACCAATGCTCGAAACAGCAGATGAATTCTAAAGTATGTAATTGGTGAAGTCTATTGGTTCCTATCTCAAGCACTACATTCACAATTCGACATTATATCCCCAAAACAGTTCTCATGAAACCACTGTTGGCATTTCGTGCATTGAAATAAATCTTTTTCATCTGGTGATTTATAGTAATAGACATCGCACTTGCCACAGAAATCTGTAACTCTTTTTAAGAATCATTTTGTGTGCAGCGTCCAATCTTCAACTTGTCTAAACGTCTTCTTTTTCCTTGCACCACTATTTTTCACATTCCTTCATACTGAAGGCACATCATTAAATCCAATTGTCGCCCATCATGATTGGGATTTTCCTATGATTTTTTTCCTTAGTCTTACCGGGCTCATGTAGTGTTAGTATCTACTAACGTAAGACTGCGAACGCTTCCTTCCTCATATCCTTGTCCACAGGGGTGCACTCGTAAATTTTCCAGTACCGGAATGTTTCAAATTTTTATCACCAATAGCTGTGAAGTGAGGAATAGGCATTAACGTTATGAAGAATTTCGAATTTGGGCCTTAATATTTTGGAAATGAAGTCTAATAATGCATTTAAAATTTTTGAGGAAACTGATTTAGTAAGGAGTAAATATTCGTGTGCATTATTGTAGATTATATATAGAATTACGTATCCAACTTCTCATGTCGGGCAATTTTCTGTCCATGTCTATGAGAGACATTGCCGATTCGGAACTTTGGAGCCGCATAGAGTAGAGGGAAAGGAGACAGAAATAACCAGCGAGGGGAGCAAAGGCCATCTCCACTATTTTGACTTCAGGGGGTACCTATACAAAACGATAACGAATAAAAACAGGGATAAAAGGAATAATATCTGCACCATCTTGACTATAGATGCAGCACACAAAAAGAACTAACGAGAACAACTGTCAAATTAGGCTGGTAATAGGGATCAAAAACGCTTCTCCATCATCTTAACTTTAGGTGGAGATCTAGAAAACACTAGCAAGGGGAACAGGGACCTAGAAAACCAGCATCTGCACCTTCTTGACTTTAAATAGTGCCTGTGGAAAGACCAGCATCTACCATCATCTTGGCATAGATGGATAGGTTTCGGGATCAAATTTTACTAGAGGGATCGTTACAATTCAATATATGATTTAAAGACGACCAGCATCTCCAACCATCTTGACTTTCTGACCACTTTAAGAGAAGGACATAAAGTTTTAGGGTTTTGTAGCTTAGAGAATTGAAACTAGTAAAGATAAATAGACCTTTACTAAATTAAGAGGGGATGAAATTCCTATAATACGGCTGTTTAATACGGAAATAAATTTCCCTTGTTTGTTGCCATATCCTAACAAGAGGAACTATCCTACTACCTGTTTCTTTAAAACTTCACACGCAGCTGACTAAACTTGCAAAATTAAGTCGTACAAAGTTTGAGACTCCCAAGACTCAAAACTTGAGGTGTAGGAACTCGTTATGTAAGAGTGTACAAAACATGATTGGAGTACGCTACAAATAGACTGGTATTGCCGTCAGCCGTGTTCAAAGTATATTCAACACCATTATAAAATTTTCTGCAGCTGCTTCAATTGTTGTTCTTAATTTGGTAAAATTATGAAATTGAAGAGATCTTCAGAAATTTGAGATAAAGCTCTTGATGGGATTTAAGGTAAAAAAAATTAAATGATGATAAAATAAAATTCCTGGGTCCACATGACCACCTAAGGAGGATCTTCTGGCCAACTTAGATCACACTTTCGTCCTTTGGTTCATTAAGAAATTTCAATTGAAGAAATAATTTAAGCCGAAGTTCAGAACTAACTCCCAGAAGAAGCAAGTTCTGTGTTTGGTGTTTCTGTTAAGCAGTACATTGTCAATAGTGTTTGAAAGTTTTAGAACTTATGCTCTATCATTTGGCAAGAAATACCTAAACATAGGACGAGAAAAGTACAATCAACTTTTTATTATTATCATTATTTTTGAAGCTTCATATTTAAGTTTGCTGCTCGTATAAGCTATTTCTTTTACTTAACAAGCATTAAAAATAACAGACCAATAAATGTGTACAATTTTGAGACAGTAATTGTTTTTGCATAACGTTAGAGAAATAAGCTTTTGGCTCAGATACTGATTTCTGCATTACTGGTAGCTCTACAAGTGTGTCAGAAGTCTGGATAAAGATAAAGATAAAATGAATTGTATGGGCGGTAACAGAAGTCTGGAAATATCCCTTTTATTCTGTTACTGATGAAAATGTATATCTTCCAATTGTCTGTCATTCTTTACCGACATTTTTGACACACTCAACCGTCATCTAAAATGCTACTCTTTTTAATTTGGGTCGAAATTTTTGGAATTTGAAATGGGTGATGTAACGTGTGCTTGAAAACTGTTTTTTTTTTATAAATTCTCACCCCACCCCCCCAAATTCTCGAACACGCTGCTGAAGCCTGGCGATAGCATGTATACACAACCTCCGCCTCACACGTTTTATATATCATCTTCGGTACTAGTGGGGCGCAGTGCTTCAGTATTCGAGCGCTGACTTTTGGTGCTCAGGGTCCTCGGTTCGAACCCAGCTCATGCCATGTGGGCTTTCTGGTGGACAAACACGGTGTGCGTACGTCTTCTCGGGGTTCTTCCGTTTCCTCCCATTTTCATTATCATCCATACGACCTGAACCGAAGTTGCCTAAAGGCATTAAGTAAAATTCAAATTCAGTATTACTTTGGCTCAGTGGGAGACTACGAACGGTCCCTGCCTTGTAATCCCTGGGACCTCCTAGGGCGGTTCGAACAAAAATTCAGAATTTCACATTTATGATGATAGCACTGATCATATAGGCGGCCGAAACTTCGGGATCATAATTTACGCTTCAATACCTTTCAAACGATGTATCACACGTCAAAATCGGTGAAGGGGTTCAAAAGTGTTATGAATTTTTTTTTAGCCAAATCACAGAATTTTCGAAAATGATAGAAAAGTGTCTGTCATTCTGTCTGTCTTTTTGCTTTATCCCAAAATAGTTAGTACCAGGTGGTTTTGGGGGTCAATTGCGGGCCTCGTAAAGGCAAATTGATGCTTATTTTTTTTATATAGGAATTACCGTTTTCGAGATAAGTAGCCAAGAAAGGTCCAAAATCGACCTTTTGTATGCAGACTATGAACTTTTTTTTTTAATAGGCAGGCTTACAAAATAAGTGATATCATTACGAAAAACCCTTCGGGGTAAAGGGAAGAGTGAGGCAAGAATTCTACTCACAAAAGAAGTGATATCCATTTTGCGAGTGGCTTGGTTTGTGTCACTGTGGCAGAAGGGAAACTAAGTCCCTTAATTTATTAATTTTATTACAAGGGAAACACTTCCGCCATAGTGACACAAACAAATTCACTCACAAAATGGATATCACTTCTTTTGTGAGTATAATTTTTGCGTTAGTCTTCCCTTTACCCCGAAGGGATTTCTGTACTGATGCAGTGTACTAAAATATTATTGTTTGAATATTTTTCCTTCTGCATCATCTTTTGTTCTCTGTCGGAAACTACTAGTTACGTTTTGTATATCTGTCAGGAGCTTGCTGAGCAGCGCCGCTAGTGCCCAAACGGAGAACTTCGTCAATGTCGAGAAACGCCAGAAATAGAAGCTTCCTGGTGGTAATGCTATCTGTTGGTGAAAATTGGAACTACATGCGCGTTACGCATATTTTCCTCCTATCTTTTCTGCTCAATACATTGATGGGGATTGGAGAATATCTTATTTCTTGTATCGAAATGATTCAAAATTCCGTACAGTTAACAGCCGAACTTTTAATTAAAATTCTGCCCGTCAATGGTGCTGTAGATTAACAACGACATCTTAGATGGTTTATACCTAAAAAGCTTAATATTTATTTGACAAAAAATCAACATCTCGTTATTACTGTCAATGCAAACTGTCATGCTGATCCTCAAAGATTTCAGATGGTTCTACACCGTGAAGGACATGAACTATTTATTAGATGAAAGTGTAGTATAATTGAGCGTTTCTTAACAAGACCACCTATATATACAGGCCTAATGGTTAAAAGAAATGACGTCATTAACAATAGACCATGCTAAGATCCATAAGATAAGTCATTAGTACACCTCTTGTATGAATAGTGTAAGGGTCAATACAGCATATACAGATCAAGATACTTATGGGAACAATTTTCAGTTTACCTTTTAAAAGTTTAATTCGTAATACCATTCAAGGGCTATTTAAAGAAAACACCATTTTAATCTCACAGCCCGAACTAGCTTTTAGGTAGCCTCGTATTTAATCATATCATAGCCTTCTCCAGCACCTAAACTGTCAAAATTAATTTAAATGCATATTTAAATTGTAACCTCCGCACCAATTGGAGGTTGTTACCGCCCATAAAATTCATTTTATCTGTCTTATTTTATCTACCAATTGGAGGAGAGTTAAGCGAATCAGAACACAGAAATATATGGATATCACGCATCACCTTTCCAACTTGATGTGAGCCTACCCTAAGATCAGAGATCGGCGTTTGTTTTCACCCGATCGAAATCATTGACTATATACGTGCGAGAGAAAGTATTCACAGTGTGGAGGAGAAGATTATACTTTCTGTAGATCATATTTCGTGTTCTGATCTCTTTATTTTCAAGCTTAGGTGTCTGCTTTCCATGAATAATTAAAAACAAAATATTAAAAATGCAGTTGGGTGGAAAATAATCAGCCTAAGTTACAAGTAAGAGTCGCCTGTTTCCCCCTCCCGCGCCATTTTCTCGATTTCCGCCTATGCTTTGAATACAATTTAGATTCAGTCAGACTATTTGAAGATAGGTAAAGCTTTAACATTTTGGTTGCATTTTCCATTCCGGACACAAATTTAATTTACTTTTTTTTTTTCAAAGAAATAAAATTTTCGTAACTCATATGTGTGCGAATATATCGTTACAATACCACAAGCAAGGTACAACTAAAGTCATTTAATTTTTCGCTGCTGCTGCTGTTTCTGATTCCCGAAATGCATTGTGCGTATTTGTATTTGTCAGGCAAATGTAGGAGGGGGAACACCTGTTTAACAGAAACAGTCGAATGGCAGTGACGACGGGTGGTGAAAGTTGGGCAACTGTGATTTTAGGTAATGCATGGACGATTTAATTAAAGCTGGCCGTAGCCCAACGTAGGGTTAGGTTGCGAGGTTCAGGTTCGTTGGTTGGATGTATGTGTGGACGGACATTGTTTTCATTCCCATGATACTTTTATCTCCTTCTCTCTCTCTCTCTCTCTGCCTCTGCATTTTGGTAATATACGGTTACTCCCCTTCTGTGTTGAAAGGACCTGGTGGAAAACAATATGCACTTTGGGAGGAGACGAGAGCATGTGTAGGTAGCAAAGGGATGATGGTTGTTGGTGCTGAATTATTCTGTAAACCTCCCCCCCCCCATTTCTCTCGTGTAAGATTTGGTTCCTGCGGGAGGCCGCTTCTAAAAGCCTCCATGAATATTTGATGTGGTGGGTGCGGTTCTGTAGGCCTACAACAATGGATGTTGGGTTTTGGAGTTCAGAGAGAGTGTCTTCCGATTTCATTCCAACTCAGAGAAGAAGTTCCACAGAAAATAAGGAACAGGTTACACTCGTATCAATGCAGTATTCATACACTGTAAAGAAAATAATACTAGAGAGAACCATCTAGAGAATTAGACTGTATTTATATATATGTACGCTTTTCTTTCTAGCTTCGAAGAAATTCCTTTCCTCGCCGGAAGATGTCAATAGTTTATTTTCTTAAAAATCCTGTTAAATTTAAGCTTATGATCATGATGATCATGGGCTGATTTATGGGAGGCTTCCCCTCCCCTTTAGTCATTTCAGAATGACGTAAATGTTTCATTCTAAACGATAGTTTTTAAAGTAATTGCCCCCTGGGGTCCCTCTCGTCCCCTCCTCCAAGGTATCTCTCCTAAATCTGCGCATGCTTATGATTGGTTCATACTAACGTGTTTCAGTTAAACACGAAATGCTGAACCAATCACAGAATCTTTAAGATAATTAGCTCTTAATATCAGAGCCATCTAGCGGCGAGCAAGGAAAGTTTTCCGAAACCAGGAGGAAATGTGTGCACATTTCAGTATATAGGTTACTTCTCTATATGCTGTTCTTTGTGATAAAATAATTATTTTACCCTTTGTATACACATCTCTTCTAATGCTCGGGAAGTTAAAGGCCCTATAAACTTAGGGCTGATCCAGTGACAATCTTCTGAAATGCATATAGGAAGGAGATACCTCAACTAAACGTTTTAGCATCAATTCCTATGATATTGGATACTGGAAGCGAAGGTGAAGAAAATAGTGCGGAAATTCGCCTTGGGTATGTTCCATGTCACAGAAATTAATGTAATAGAAAAGCACCACGTAGAAAATTTGTGGCGTTATGAAATTAAAGATGGCGAAGTAACGTAAGATCACTGAACTCAAATCCGAAATCAGTTTCTCTATATCTGGTTTCATTTTGGCGTCACGCGGGCTAAGTTCATATAGTCTAAAAATACCATAAAAAAGAGACTGTAGCCGTAGCAGATTAAAGACGATCGAATAAAAAAAATCAAGGTCTCTAAGACGAAATCTGAAGCCAGTTTCTTTCTGTATGCTTTTGTTTAAGCACTTGCGTTACAGATAGAAGACCAGACGCGCAAAGGGAAATTAAAACAATTTCAGGAACACTTATATCATCATTTTTATAGAATAAGTTGGCTATACTGACAATCGGAGTGCTTAGGGACGGAAAAACCGACAATACGTTCCCACTGTGACGAATGAGTTTGGTGCTGATACGTCCAAAGTAATGGAAGCATTTTAAACAAATGAATTTTATAGGAAATAGGTTAGCAACACTGGTAGGTGGGGTACTTGGTGACGTGTGCAAACCAGTATTTTTATATTGTTTGAAATAATGTTTATGCTAAGTTTGAATAATTGAATTTGTTTTAAAGGGTTGGCAACACTGATCTACTGAACTGGCGATTCTGAGCTAGACTAGCCAATACATATCTAACACCACCTCAAGCACCTCTCTTTACTGTGACGGGTAGAGCAAGATTATAATGTCACTCGAGCGCAGTTGCTTTGGAAGATACGGATACTATAAAAGTCAGATTCTTGTTTCTGGAGAGTGACAGAAAAGTGTCGAAATACGCGTACCCTTAGATTTTTTAATTGCTGAAAGAAAAGGAAAGCAAATACACAGTAATGGATACTGGGTGAAAGGCGCTACCTGTTGGAGGGTATGTTTATAATGGCCGCCATCTTGAAGCCCACCATCTTGAATCTAGATGTATTTTCTTAAATGGGAAGGGGGTCGTGTAACATGTCATTCTGGTCTAGAATTTTATGAGAAATACGTCTCTGATGTCAGTTTTGCCGTAAAGGTATTGCTATGAGAGAAAAGATTGTGACACTAGTCTGGGGTAATGAGGCAATAATCTGGAAATACCCATTTCGTTTTGAAGTAACAGAGGAAATGAAACCCAAACGCAGACAAATTGTTCCTGGCTACAGTGACTGCCCTATAGATAAGGATTTGTATGCATTTGGGTTTCATTTTCTCTGTTATTTCAAAACGATACGGGTGTTTTCAGACTATTGCATCATTAGCCCACGCGAGTTCAACTTTCTCTCACAATAATATATTTACGGCAAAACTGACATCAGAAGCGTATTTCTCCTAAAATTCTAGACCAGAATGGCATGTTACACGATCCCCTTCCAATTAAAAAAAAATCAATCTAGATTCAAGATGGCGACCATCATAAACATATCCTCCAAGAGGTAGCGCCTTCCACACAGTATCCATTACTGTGTATTTGCTTTCCTTTTCTTTCAGTAATTAAAAAATCTAAGGGTACGCGTATTTCGACACTTTTCTATCACTCCAGAAACAAAATCAGACTTTGATTATATCGATATCTTCCAAAGGAATTGCGCTCGAGTTGCTAAAATTTGTATGCGCACATACTTTGACATTCTAAACATGACGTTTAGAAAAGAAATGCATAAGTTTTTTCTGCCCCACCAGTATGTTTGCTTGTGAAATGAGTAAAGGCAACCACACAACCTAAAGTGATTATTATTATATGGCAATGCACCTTGACAATATTGGCATTGAACCGCCATAGATCTTTTGATATATTGTCGGCTTTGCATTCGGGAAGTCCCGGGTCCAACACCAGCATCCAAACATCCTGTCTGACCACAGGGATCCATTCCGGACAACAGTGAACAGTTTTGAATTCCCATATTCCATTTCGGGATGACGTAAGTGGTAGGAATTTATGGGAACCAAAGATCCATGTATGACTCAGCGAGCCCCAGATGGGGAAATCTTAGCGATGGTAGCTCTACTGGTGTCAGGGGAACACAACACCAAACAAAATCGATATTCAGTATTTCGCGTCGACATTTAAGTGCATAAGGAGTCAATCAGTCTGTGCCTGTTACGTTTCAGTTACGTTTCAGTGCATCAACGGGTCTCATGTAGCCTATTCTATATTTTTCCTCCACCCGCATGCGTGTCCGTGGAAGCTAATTCCTCTGTCGCGAGAAGCATTGTGATAGCATGACTTGCCCTGTTTGGTTGCGGTTGTCGCTAGCTAGTTGGCGATTTCCAATCCTACTATAACACTGATTTCTCTAAACAGATACTCTTCGCTACATTCCCAGTTGTTGTCATACACCATTCAGCCAATCAGGGAGGAATGGTTTACCTGGTTTTCCAGGATTTTTCATCAGTCACATCAGGCAAATGCTGGGATGTCACATGCAACATAGGTCCTAGCCCACTTTCCCGCATCAGGTGTGTCCCCCGTGGATAAGTGGTAACGCTCACTGTCTTGTAATCAATGGATCCCGGTTCGATTCCCGGAGAGGACAAGTGGTACGGGGATCACGTTAAACTGTAGGTCCCGTTCTTAGAAACCTACCAGCTCGTTTAGGACGTTAATAATTCAACCAATCCTCATCAGCTGTCTATACCCTATCCCAGCCTAAGGCATAGATACCTGAAGGTCATCAATATGTAAATTCAGTCAATTGACAGTTGTATATAGGCTAGTATCCAGTGTACTTTTTGATCCTCTGTTCATACATAGCCTATAAGAATGACACAGAGAAATAGAATTCAGGGCTGAAACAATAAAAGCTAAGTTAGATTAAGGCTGAATACAGCTAGTAAAATGTTAGCTCCTCATTAAATATTTTCATTTAACTTTGATTATTCCAATTTGAGTGCACGTCAACAGAAACTACGTTTCGTGGACAAAGTTATGTTTCGTGCTTCAATAATCAATATCAATTGCTTCGAGTTAATAATAAGGATAACTTCATAATTGTATCTCGATCGATACTTTCTGGATAAATATAATTATATTTATTCAAATCTGAAAGATGTGTTACTACAGTTTTGAATTTACTATTAGAATAAGACTTATTATTGAAGTAAGAAACAGAATTTAGTCTAGAAAATTTATTTTCTAAACATCTACAGTCACATTTGAATAAGTGACATAAAATGAAAACTGCAGGACAGTGACGAACTGGCCTGGGCTAGAGGGCGGGTATCCTTCCGTCAAAGAAGAAAAGTGTTATAAGAAAGCGAAAACAGAAGAATACAACGAGATAAGTATTGAAAATATAAATTAACACGGGATAGAAGTTTAGGGGTGGAAAATGGACAAAGAAAGAAGTCATTAGAGATTGACGTGTTGTAATTAATCCATGCAACAAGTCACGTACGGTACTCTACTGACGATGAAAATTGGACTTCAAGTCAGAGGATTGCTTGTGCTTCATAAGCAATCTTCTAATCTCCTCGAGAAAAGTAGTAAGTTTTAATTACACATAGTGGGACTTAAATTTTCATAGAAACACTAAAGAAAGTTCATAAATGAAGACGAAGTGTTGTTAAAAGACTCATTAATATTGTTTGTTTCATTGTAAAACAAGGTACTGCACACAGAGGGCACAGAAGTCAGGCTTATCATGTTTACATAATACATCTCAAAATCATGGAAATTTTCTTGAGTTAGTTTAATTAATTTCAAACTCGTATCATCCTGTTGTAAGAGAGCATATAGGTAAGTGTATTGGCGAAAATAAGACTCACAAGAAGAAGTTAATTTGAATGTATTTATGGCCGTTAGACATCTCAGCTAGAGGACAAAGAGAAAACAATTATTTCATGTGCAGAAGCATACCTTAAAGCCAGGTTTCTCAACATGGAGTCGCGAGAGGAGGTTAAAAAATAAACTAGAATTTCGTAGGTGAACACTAATAAATTTCAAATAGCTATTTTATTTTAGTTGCTGGTTTAATAATTATTAAATATAATGTAATTTGTTTCATACTTTTTGGATTAATATAATTAGGATATATATTATCAAATGGCGTATTTTGAAAGGAAAAGCAAAAATTACACAAAATAAAAAAAAAACATTAAAACGTTACCAAAATTGCTCAAGTTTAAGGTCAGTGCGAAATCTGAGAATATTGTAGTTTAACCAGTTTGAAATGTTCGGTTCAATTTTCCTGACACACATTACCAAGTCGTCTTTTTCAAGTGATAAACGGTTTCAGACCTTTGTTTTAATATTAACCATCGAAGATAAAACTTTGATAAATTTTATTGTGTATGGGACATATTTAGTAACTTTTGACTTCGGCCTGTCACGATTAAATAAGTGCTACACAAACATCCAGGTCCCAGGCGGAATTAGAACTTGCGGTCTTGGAGACGCTGGCCTAACGCGTCATACCACACGACTGCCTCGATCGGTTCACCATACAAGAGAAACAAAGTTCACACAAGTACGAAGTTGCAAATGGAATCATGATATGTATATGTGTGTGCTTGTTGAAACCTTCAGAAGACTTTAATACAAACTGAAAAGAACCTGCCTATTATAAAGAAGAAAATTACTTTTGTCGGTCGCCGGTGTAAAACACATGGTAAAAGGGGGTCGCAGGATGAAAAGGGCTGAGAAACGCTGCCTTAGAGCAAGTGAAGATATTAAATCCTGGGAATGGAAGCAATCAAAAGGACACTGCTTGCAGGTGTAAAAATTGTCTAACTTGTGCCTTTGTTTTCTTTATAAAACTTTGGTAAACTTTATTTTTATATGGGCCAGTTTTAGTAACTTTGGACTTCGGCCCGTCACGATTTGCCTGTAGCTGTTAAGTGTTAAAATCCACACCCATGCCCCAGCCGGGACTCGAACCCGGGACCGTTGAGTCGATAGCCTACCGCCGCAGACCGCTCGACCACCCGGCCGGCTGTTTTCTTTATAAGTACAACTTTCAAAAGAGAACTATTATTCAGAACTACTTGATGCTTATAAAGTGGTGCCTACACTTCTCTGCACGCAATTAACATACGAAAGAGTTTTCTCAAAATTGAAGTTAATCAAAACAAGATTAAATTCCCTAATTGGACAAGATGTGTTGCAGTCCTAGAACAGAAGTCATCAATATTGAACTATGAATGTTTTTCAATGAGTACTTCAACACATATGAATTTGAATTTATTTATTATGTTTAGACATCTATGGATCAGTTCAGGACCGGGTGGCGGGGAGAGGATGTTGTAAGGTTGTATTTTATTAGAGTTTAATTTCTGACTTGTTGCCATTTTTCCTCACTATGCTCTTCTTCTATTAGTCTGACCGAAACGATTTGATACCTGAGTCCCATTTATTTACATTGCTTCCAGCTATCAACTCATTACGGTCGGACTATACCTCCTCAATCCTCTTTCCTTGATGTCAATGAAGGAGCGCTTTTTCTGTTCACTTACCTTACAGCACCCACTGCAAATCTCATGTGGTGTGCACAGCCAGTGAAAGAAATTTGGCAACAGTGTATATGACGTATGGTTTAAACGTCACTACGTATCCATAGCAACGCTTCTTCCTTTCTTGTTGCTGAGCGCGTCTACGGGATATAGAGCTACTTATTCCCGATAGGCTATTACGAGTATAGATTATATGAACATCCTCTATAGTCATTGGTAACCTGAGAAAAGGGTTAGAAGACGTTAGTGAAGCGGAAATAGTGCCATGGTCATTTAAGTATCATTTTATTGCTTTACGTGACTGAACTATCCATAACACCCTAAATTAGTAACTTTCCCCGCTATATATTGAAGTTCAATGCGAAAATCATATGTTTACTCCAGAAGCCAAAGGATACAAGCGACAGTGATGAAATAAAAAAGAAGTTCGAGGTAATCTTTTATGTATAATTCAAAATACGGTATATGTGACACAAAACTGTCCAATTCTGTTCGAAGAACCCTTAACGTGTCCATGTACAAAATATGACAGTTACTGGCTCCTGGATGTGACATATCTTGTACAAGTACATTTCGTAAATTATAGATAATATTTAAGCTTTTGTAATCACTGAATGTTTTTACTGTTGAAAAAGTATTAAATAAATAAATATTTTAAAGTGTATTATGTACGTACAAGGTAAAAACAAACAAGTAAAAATAATACATTTAAAATCTTTACTTTTAACTTTTAGACGTTTATTTGATGAGATTTTCTCGTGAGACTATTTTATGGATCTGGAGTTCCTTAAATGCAGAATGAATTTAACTGCAAACGTCTAACGTCTCTTGAATTTTGACGAGCCTTTTTGCGAGGTTCAATTTACTGGAGGCAACATAAAATCTAGCATTAGGTCGTTCCTTCGTTGTTCTTAGTTTTTTTGTTTGTTTTTTCATCCGTCCGTCCTTTCCAATATCAAAAGAATGCATTGTTTCTCGGATTATTGAATCTCTATTGTGAAAGTGAGACAATACTAATAAAAAACGGTAAATCACGTCATATAGAACTCGTAAATGACGTCGTATTTTCTATTTGGTTTCAATGTTATAGTGCGTCTTCGTTGCGTGTAATTTCATATGTAGAGAATTAGTGAATGGAATTTCAGTTGTATTTGTTGAATCTTTGATTCTTTTCATTTTCGTAAAGTATATGTTTTTGAATGTTACTAAGTTTTTGTCTATTTTTTTTAAGATAACCAAATTTCCAGCTCGACCTCATCACAAAAATGTTCCTATCTTAATTTTTTGTAACCTTTCTGGAAAGCTGTTTTGAAATTTAAGAAAAAAATCTAATCTAATTACATCGAATGCTTATTTGTTAAGACACTAAACATTTTCCTAAGCTTTTGCCACTCTATGTAGTACTTTCTAAAGCATTTGCTAGAATTTTCGTTTGAGGACAGGGTTTTTTAAAATGTCGCGGAAACAAGATACAATTTGTGAGAATGGAACTATTCTTCAATAATGTAAGATGCATCGGCTGGGTTTAAAGAGACTGCATCCTGGGTAATTCTTTCTTACCTTCAGTTCCCGTAACTCTCTGTCCAGTTGATGGTATTTTTTCCGTTTTTCATCTTTTCGGATAGAGAGAAGGCCAAGTTCGTTTCGTTTCCTACCGACTTGAAATCTTTGAAAACCGTTCTTCGCCATTGAACACACTGAATATGGTTTCTTCCTTCTCGCCAGTCTGATCAGTGGGTCCAATTATAAACCAAATATTTCCACTCTGGAAGATAGCTGATGAAGTTGCGCTGTGACCCGATTCACTTTGCCTATGGTGTTGTTCAAAGAATCTAAGTGGTATTGCTGCTGTTTTGAATGGAATAGAACAACATGGTGGCCATAAGTGAATTTTTCACTGTGACCCACTGCTATTATCAGCGAACATTGAAACCTCTTGGCGTTTGTTTCTATCATGTCAGAAGTAAATGATAAACAAAGGTTGTAAAATTTCATTTCCTCCTCTTGCGCTAATCCCCCCTCATGTCCTAAGTAACACCTGCAGTCTCTGGTGACAAGATCATATTATAGAAAGACGACTCTTATAAATTAATGCATTGTCTTGACACTGTAGCAAATAGATGACTTGTTGAGTCATATCGATTTGCGCAAATCAATTTACTAATGCAGGTTTTTATTTCCTCTTTTATGGTTCTAATCTTCACCTTTTCACTAATGTATTAATCATGTTTCTGTGAAAACGCTGCTTACTTATTAGCCTTCTAATATCCTTCCTTAAATGCCAAGAAAAGAGAGCATAAATCTTTCTTTGATTGATGAAAAGATAAATTTTCAAGCTTAAATTATTTGGAGTATGTATTGAATCTAACTGGGTGAAACAGCGCGGTTACTTTTAAATACGTGTTGTTAATGTTTGTTAATTGTGAAATCAGGATGCAAGTATTGTTTGCTTGATTAACTGCGGCTGATTTGGCGCGACCTTAAAAAAGAAAGTGGGTGGCTCAACGCACCTTGGGTGCAACGAAACAAAACGCTGATCCATGGATCGAGACTTTTCTACAGATCACGAAATCGTGGATCGTGAACACATTGCAGTAACCTTGCATTGGTGTAGCAAACAGAACCGTACTCTTCCGGTACATTTAATTGACAACATAAGCTTTTGATTGATAAATGATATTGAACTCCGACTTTCCAGAACTCCTGAATCACAAAAACTGGCATTTCAATTCCCAAATGTAGATTACATTTCCAGAATATTTCGAAATTCTGAGCATTCCTACGTCACCATCAAGATTAAAGGGGGCGAATGCAGGAGAATAAATTCTATTTACAGGTCTCTCTTCGCATTCACTTCAAATACAGTGATTTGTTTTACTGAGAGATCGTTTTAATACCCGGAGGGCTCTGGGCAGCGTGAAACAATGAATGGACAGTTTACTATTGCCTTTCGTCGGGTGAGCTAACGTCTTCCTAAGGAAGGTGTGTCTACAGCCTTTTTATCGAAGTTGTTTTGTCTCTACTGGGAACTTATCTCGATACTCCTTAATGACAAGCCGACTTATGGAGTCACTCATCCCCCGGGAACACCAAACACTTCCTTGTTTGAACAACAAAATTATGGAGGAAGAATGCTTTAATATTCAACCACAGATACTATAGTCTCCTTCAATTCCTTCTGGCAATATGCAAGAAGACAACGTCAAGGTCTTGTGTTCTTCATGCTTCATCTACTTCCGGTATCTTGAAAGAAACCTTCCCGCTCATCATTTAAGCTGCTTTTTGGAGTCTTTTCCTGCAATCAGGTGTTTTTTTATTCTTCCTCTTCCGTCCTTCAGTTTTCTCTTTTTGTTTTATTTCCCGTTCTTCTTTGGTATGGTGAAGGATGTTTACGAAATGGAAGAGAGAGAGCGTCGGAAGAAAGTAATGGAAGACAGAGAGAGAGGCCTTTAAAACGGTTGACGCCGAGTCGTTAATCATCTGTGACAGATCTTTTACTAACATCACTCTTTCTTCCGAAGTTATCTCTCTTCTCGGGAAGCTGCTTTTCCTTTAACCCAAGCAGCGCTGCCAGATGCAGATATATTTTCTTACTAATGGTACTTTTTTATTTTAAGAAAATAATTTATATTGTATGGATTGAACAGAGATCAGTATTGCACATTTGTCACAAGTCGAAGTAATTATGTTTCTGAACGAATAGTCTTCTACGAGGGGGGAGGTCTTTAATATATGTACATTTCTTCCAACTGAGGAAAACGTTCGAAATCTTCTGACCAGAATTGCTAGCAACAATTCCAACTGCTGATCGGAAGTCCCCGACGGCAGCTACTAGTCCACACTGTGAAAAATTATTTCGAAACATTCCTGGAAGAAGCTATTTCAACCATAGCTGCCTGGAAATTTACAGTATTTTTCTAATAAAACACAACAGCCATTCTTCAGCTTTCAGGAATGCTGGTAGCAAAAGCAAAATAATAGAAGCCTCAAGCAAGTTTTGAACATGGATTGTTCAGTTAGAAGGTCTTACAGAGTGGACGAAATTACCACTAAATAAACCGCTCCATCAAAACAGTACAGATGGTCAGAAATATGTTGCCCGGACACATAAAGGCTGCAAGAATTGCTTTATAAAACCATTAACGCATATTTATAATTTATCTTTAAAAACATCAAAATTCCCTAGTAAATTTAAAATAGCTGCAGTATGTCCAATTCCAAAAAATAATACTACCAAAAATGTAGCCGATTACAGACCTATAAGCCTTATACCTACACCGTCCAAAATATTTGAAAGTATACTATATAAACATATATACAATCATGTTCGTCTTAATCTTTCAGAAGAACAGTTCGGTTTTAGGAATAATAGGTCAACAATTTCAAATTTACTTAATTTAACCCAAACAATTTATGAAGCATATAATAATAAAGCTCAATTAGATGTAGTGTATACAGATTTTAGAAAAGCATTTGATTTAGTTGATCACGAAATTCTTCTTAAAAAGCTTAGGACGTATGGATTATCTGACAAATTAATTAATTTGTTTAATTCATATCTTTCTGGTAGAACACAATATGTAAAATACAATAATTATAAATCTAAGGAATATCAAATATATTCTGGAGTTCCACAAGGTTCCAATTTAGGACCACTGTTGTTTTTAATAGTGATTAATGATTTGCCTGAAGTTATAAAGCATTCTTCTTGTTTGATGTTTGCAGATGATACTAAGTTGTACAAGGAAATAAAAACATCAGAGGATTGCATTGACTTGCAGGAGGACCTTAATTCATTGTTAGACTGGTGTAAAGAAAATAAAATACAAGTCAATGTAAATAAATGTTGTTTAATGACATACTCTCTGCTTAGAACAACAATCCAATATGACTATACATTGAGAAATACGGTTTTAGAGAGAAAGAAATATGTCAAAGATTTAGGGGTGTGGTTTGATGAAAAACTCAAATTTGACTTTCATATTAATCAGAAAGTCAATGAAGCATTCAGAATGTTAGGGCTTATAAAAAGAATGTCAATAAATTTCAGGAAAATTGAAACAATCACTAAACTATATAATACTCTTGTACGCCCCAAAGTCGAATATGCAAATATTGTATGGTCTTCTAACTGCAAAATCTTAAATATTAAAATAGAAAAAGTGCAAAAGAAATTCCTTAAATATCTTAAATATAAGGACAATATTTCCAGAAATGAATCTAACTTAATATACAAAGGAAATTTCGATGTCGATTTAAAAAAAATCAAAATGATTTCACTTGAAAATCGAAGAACATTGCATACAGTCACATATCTCAAGAAATTATTAGAAAATAAAGAAGATAATGCTGAAATGTTAAATAAGCTATGTTTATACTGTCCTGGAAAAAATTTAAGAAAACGAACTTTGTTTTTACTCCCCAATTCTAGAATAGAGCTGTATAAGAATTCACCCCTATATAGATTTGGTGTGGCAGAAAAAGTATTAGATGAAATAGGGCTAGATATTTTCCAAATAAATTTAAATAAATTACGAAACTACGTAATAAAATTTTATTTGGAAAATGGATGAAAAGTGTTATGGGTATATGTATGTATATATGTATATGTATGTATATATGTATATGTATGTATATGTGTATGTATGTATAATGATTTTATATTAAAATATCCCTATGTATAGTAAGAAGGTATCTTACACGTTTGTACAGTAAAATTAAAAAAATGTAGACCTGTATCAGTTCAAAGTGAATGACTGAACTGTACAAAGGTTTGTAGTTGTAGCTGTATTGTTTTTTTGTTATTATTATTATTATTTTACTAAATCAAAAGACAATTGTTGTGGATTGGAAATGTATATATTCATTGTAATTTCTGTAAATTTAATATGTATTGTACTTATTAATTGCCATTTTTTGTTGGTGTAAAGTACAATTAAATAAATAAATAAATAAATAAATAAATAAACAAAGGTACTCCCACGACTTACGCCATGTTTTAATTACTTTTTTTCTATTCTTCGACTATAGATCGCTATTCTCATTCACTGAGAATATCTCCTCATTACTACTAAAGCGCGTGATCAAGTTAGCGGCAGCAAACACTTGATCACAATTGCATGTTTGGTTACGATAAGAAACGGTGTTGTTTTCTGACGCTCTCCTCCTTCAACAGGATATCTTTGAAATAGTTGTTTGGTGTAATACTTGGAATATGACTAAATCCTTTAATATCCTCCATTCTTACAATTTCGTTGAAAAAGAACAAAATTTTTCTCCCTACTTTATTGATAATATTCCCATTAAGTAAGTAAGTTTTCAAAAAGGTTTGGGTGTAATTTTCGTTAAAAAAAAAAAAGCAATAACTAACATTTATTTAGCATATCAGGGCCACTAAAAGCAGTGCTATGAAACTACTTGGTTTTCTGTATAGATTCACTGAAATTCAGTCTTTCTTCCATCAGTTCGTTTTTCAAAGCTTTCGTTTTACATAAACTGGAATACTGTTCTATTTGGAATATGGCTTCTCCTACTCACTTGATACACCTGGATTCTTTCTTCATCGCCATTGTTAAATAGAGAGTCCTTTCAACGAGATCCTCAAGTAATAAAATAGCCAATAGAGTAGTTTGGTCTGAATTCCTGCTTCAGAACTCAACTTTCGTATACCTATTCGTCCCACATGTAATGGTAACACAGTCACACACTCAACACCGAGACTAGAAATTGTCAAACGCTCTGTGTTCGTCAGATAACCATCGAAATGTAATCACCTACCGCCAGAAATAAGACAGTTCAGGTCTGACACAAGCTTTTCGAAAGCAGTTAAGAAAAGTTATGTAAATACAGTGGAGCCTCGATATATCGAACTCCTTGATAAATCGAAGTTCTTCCATTCCCCTTGAACCTGCTACCACTCCCATGTGTATTTTTTACCTCTATATATCGAAGGACTGGTCGATATTTCGAATTTTTTTCATACTTACTTGGCTTGGCACCGCACCTCTATATATCGAAGTTTTGATTGGCAAATCTCCATACATCGAAGTTGTTTCGATAAAATCTATAATACTGTACTGTATTTAGACGAAACTCAGTTGTTGTTGTTGTTGTGAACCTATACATCGCAGTTAGCCAGAAATTGCTTTGATAAATCGAACCTCGGTATATCGATATCCTCGAAAAGTCGAAGTTTTCTCGTTCCCCTTGAGGTTCGATATATCGAGGTTCCACTGCGTATGTGATGTTATCTTTATATAAATTATGTTGATATATCTGTTGTTGATTATATTTATTTGTAAATAATGTTCATATTATGATCGTTGACAAAGCATGTGTTGTTCATGTTTTCAGTGTAAAATGCCAGTATCTGAAACCTTCTGTAAATAAATAAATAAATATTTTTAAAGAAAAAAATATGTTTCTTAAATGTAAGGATGTTTTGGCGTTTTAAGTGGGAATATTTTCAGTTTTCTTTATGGCAACACTGTTTACAGCAGCTAGCAACTCTGACGTGAAAGATTATGAATGTGTGTAGCGACATCCATAAGAAAAGGTGAAAGCATTTCCTTGGCTACTTTTTTTCCCCCTTCCTTGGCCGTTTCAAGTTCGGACTTTTTTATCTTTCTTTCTCTTATCAGAAAGAAAAAGAATAATAGTGGAAGTTCACTGGTGGCCATAAGTGAGAAGACGAATGACAAAGAATTTTGGAATATATTTTCAGACACTTGACAATCCGATGTCAACACTTCAAGACTGCTTATAAAGCATTGAGTATTTTTGTGATAGACAGTGAAAATGTGTTAGGAAAGTAGATGTCAAGACTTCAAAAGCAGGAAAAGGCATATTGTCAGATATTTTTGCTCTCTGTAAAGAAGCAGAAGAAAGTAATAGGACAGCCAAACTGTGGGTATACAATATATGAAAATGTTTATCCTCATTATGAAGTTTATTAGAACTGAAAGAACAGGAGATTTCAGACTCCATCTGAATACAGTAATGGGTATGTTACTTTTTCTCATGCTGCAGGTCATAACTCGTGTGCAAAATGTTCTCATTTCCATGTCAAAAAAAAAAAAAAAAAAAATCTTGAGCTACCATCCAATGCTCAACAAACTGAAAACAGTTTTTGAAGTGCTGCTTAGCTTTTGAGAAAACTGGAAATAAGTGAATTTCGCGCGCCATTTTCCAAGATGGCGGCTGTAGCACAAGTTTGAATTTTGGGAACATTTCATATGTTACTTGGGTGTCCAACTACATTTTATATACCAAATCCCATCCTTTTAAGATTTATTTAAACTGATCAAAAGATTTTGGCTTATGGAAAAAAAAAATGTTTTTCGTTTGATGCCATTTTGTGACTTTAGGATTTGACAAATGAAAAGAAAGGTAATTACAAAAAGGGTTCATAGTTTTATAACCCTCGCATTTGGGGGGGGTCTACCAGAATCCCTGGAAGAAAGTCAACAGAAAGTGTTCAAATAACGATGACGAGTGAAAACAATTTCGAAAGAATTTTCAATTTGGAGCTATTTAAAGTGTTCAAAAGTTAAAAAAAAAAAAACAGCCTAACAATAGTGTACTCTTGTATACAGTTCAGTATCCAATAACGTATCGAGTAACCCTCCAACCTGTCGAGTGAAGTAGTAAACGTGGAGTAGCTCATAACCGATATTGAAGTTTGAAGTATGGCATTCTCTTTCAGTCAACACAAACGTTTATTAAAGTACAACAGTGATGTCTTTATCACAGTCTCACTCAACCGGTCATTAATTATAGTCGGTAATGGTGTACCGTGTTTCAGTATTAAGGCTTGGGTTTCTATGAGCTACATAGAAACAAAGATTTTTTTTCCCCCGGTGACCAAATATGAACAACTAAATGTTTGGTTTTCAACATTACATACAAAACTCCTATTGTAATTATAAGACGTATGGCTAAAATTAATTCTAATCTATACTTATAAAGATTCAAACTTTTGTTATATCAATATACACAGACTCTAAATTCCAACCGAAGGCTTAAATTGGTAGAGAATTTCTGTCCAACTTTTTATTATTATTATTATTATTATTTAAGCTGTCGGTTGGAATTTAAAGTGTGAATATTTTAGTATGACAAAATTTGAATCTTGACATGGATTTACTGTAAGTATTTTAATATTACCATACAGATTTTCTATGTAATGTTGAAAACCCAAACATTTGGTTGTGCACATTTGGTCACCGGAAGCAATTTATTTATTTCTGTGTACACACTTGAAAAATGTTCATTCAATTTATGGCTTAACAGTTAACGTGTTTCTTCAAAATGTTGCTTTAAAAAAATACAAAGCATGCCTTTTATTGCATATTTTACAAAATCATTATTTTATGAAAAGTGTTGTTTACAAATGTGGAGTTTTTGGAAGCCCTAAGTCAATTTTGAATATTCTGAACTTCTTAATGTTCACTATTTGGGGGGGGGGGGGTTCCAACTTCCTGAAATTGCTATTTCCAGAATTCTGACTAGACAAAATTCCAATATTCCGAATTACGGACCGAAATACAGATATTACACCAGTAAGATAGGTCGACTTTATGAAATTCCGAATTTTCGGAATCTTACAGCCACAAATAATACACATATTTCAAGAGAGAGAGAGAGAAAATATGATTAAAATGTTGATAGCAAAGATGAATCATTCATTTGTTGTTTTTTTTTCAGCTGCAAAAGATGCTCAAACTAGTAACCAGTATCCAGATCCTTCTGAACACGGCGAACCACTTCGACACTACCGAAAGTTACCACTGCGATTGCTGCGCATGAATTGTCAATTTCTTCATTCCTAAAGTTCTACCAATGGAGCTGGTTGCCTACGATACACTACATTCTTTAGGGGTCTCCCAATAGGTAAAAATAGAGACGTGTTAAAACAGAAGAACATGAAGGACGCTCAGTCGAACGTCTTCGCCCTATTTAATTTCTACACTGACTTGCGAATCGCACGGTGACTCCATCTGTCCAGCTCAAGAACATTATCTTCATTAACGCCATCTGTGGAGCGACTATCATACTATATATTGCTATCCTCATTCACTTTCATTTCTAATAGTAACACATTAGGGCATCTCCTGCAGTGTTAACGATTCTAAACGTTTCTATTCACAACACATTGCTGACCATATAAAGATATAAAAGCTAAACTGAAGTACCGGTAATATATTTTTTCTATAAAGGGGGCAATGTGGCAATTGATTAAACAATGAGGAAAGAAGACAAACATTATTATTCCTTTGTTGGCAGAAGGAAAAATCAGGTGAATAATTTTTCACCCTCATACTTTGTTTCATAACACCTTCTCGGTAAATCTCTTAAGGGAATGGAAGGAAATTGTGAGACAAAATTCCTTTATATCAGTAACATAAGCATGATTATTTCACGAACAGTATATGCGGAAATATTTTAAAACTAAGTCAATATATCCAAAATATGGGTGGGTTGCCGGATTTCAACCTGAGGGGACAGGAAACAGCATTACATAACCCTCTACATAAAAGTAATATTTACGTGACTCAGAAATTACTTCAAAATACTTATTAAAATGTAAATATGGAATTTACTTCTAGATTAACGAGATAATGTTAAGCACAGAAATACATTTAAATATTTGGGAGTATATGTAACAAGCAAGAATGAGGTCACGGAAGAAATAAAAACCCGCTTAGCATCAGGGAAACTCATGTCTCTATTTAGTGCAAAAGCTCTTAGCCTCGCGATTAATATCAAGGAAGTTGAAAATTGAAAATATACAGAACGGTTATTCTGCCGGTAATACTTTATGGTTGCGAAAGTTGGAGTACGACTCTAGCAGATGAACATAAATTACAAGCGTTTGAAAATAAGGTTTTGAGAACGATATACGGGCCGAAACGGGACGAGATAACGGGAGAATGGAGAAGACTGCATTATGAAGAACTCCATACACTGTATGATTCGCCCGACATTATAAGAATATTGAAATCACGACCCAGGGTAGGCCATGTAGCTCGAATGGGAGAAAAACGAAGATTATATTCCATCGTGTTGGAAAGCCGGAGGGAAAGAGGTCGTTGGGAAACCGCGATGTCGTTGGATTTACAATATTAGAAGCGATCTTCGAGAGGTAGATGTTCAAGATGAAATCTGGATTGATGTTGCCCAGAATAGAATCCAATGGCGAACGTTTTTTACTGCGGCGTAAACGAGTGAATGGTCATTAACGTCCTAAACGAGCTAGTGAGCTTCTACGGACGGGACTTAACAGTTTTTTGGTAAAGTGAGTGGGATCCGAACAACTCCGTTCAAAGTAGCTCGGCGGGATTTTGACCCGTGACCACACCCACAGAAATCGAGTGTTCTAACCTCTTAGCCAACCCGAGGTAATTGCGGTGATGTATTTACAAGCTCCGTGATCCAATAGTTAGTTAATATAAGATAGAAATATTATAAATGATCAGACCTATTAACATAGTATATATACAATATGTTAGTGAATTTAATATAGCAGGCATTGAATTGACGACAGTGACTATGTTGAAAATTTCTGGCTTAAAGGAAAAGGAATACTGTAGTATTTGGAAATGGATGGAAATTTTATAATTTAAAACAAGCGAACGCTGTGGTTCTGCTATCAATCGTTAAGGCTCTGAGGCACCTACCAGAAGGAGGTAAACCATTATGCTGTTACTGCCCATGTAATTTATTTTATCTTTATCCGAAGCACCTGAAACTATTAATAATTAACTGTGGTTATGGTCTTGATACAACCAGAGCTGGAACAGGTCACCGGGCAAGCGGGTCATATGCATCAAGTTTTGAACCGGGTCACCGGGTCTATGCTTGAGACTCAGACAGTAAAGTGTTTTTTTTTTTCCTTATTATACACTGCGTTTAAACTGCGTTTGTTTCAGTCTTGACCGGGACGCTACCCGCAACCATGAAAGTCAGTCGGAAGAACGAGTCACCGGTTCTATCGAGTCAAGTTTTGAAGCAAGTCACCGGGTTACTTATATCCGGTTTAGGCCGGGTCACCGGCTCACCAAAAGTGATCCGGTACAGCTCCGCTCACAACTTATTAGTTAGTATTTATTTTGTTAGCATGTTATGCAACCCAGCACGACACAGCTGTTATACGTGACAACATACGTGCTCAGGATTAATTTTTTGACACTGTCATGTAGGAATGGTATGAAGAATGTACGTATATTCTTCGTCTTAAAACAATAGAAAACAGTTTTCTATCAGCAAGAAGTAAACAGGAAGTAAGTGTCACAAGACTGTTACAGTAAACTAATTTTCCGAATGTAGATTTACAAATTGTTCTCATTTAATATACATTTCTGTAATTTGAACATTGGATAATAAAGAAGCTCTCTATATGGATATTGTTGAAAAAGCAAAGATTTCTTACTAGAAATATCAATTATATTCAACATTGATTTGAAAACGTGTCACAATCGAACAATTAGATAGAAAAAAGAGATATAACTGAAGAAAGAACACGGACGAAAGAACTATGATAAAAAGACGAAATGTCCTTGAAAAAGAGGATGTCTAATATCTAAAGTTAAACTACGAAAAAGTGTTCATTGGTATGACTAGTGAAAATAGCACTATCATCTTCATATAAACTGCAAAGGAGTTTTAAGTTAGTTTTAGCACAAGAAAAGCACGAAATTCCGTATATATGTATCTCGGCTTTTAGTTTAAGTGATACTGGATTTTAAATGTAAAATTATCATTTTTTTTTTTTTTTAATTTGGACTTTTACATTCTTCGGAATCTACAATGAGAACACAGACTTACTGAAGATCACAAGCAAGCGAGAACAAACGAAACTATAAGATATTTAAGTGGCGGGAAAAAGCTGCCCACTTTCCACAGCGTAATAGAAAAAAGCTGACACGTAATATGTTGTGACACGTGCTATACGACTGTGGATGGGTATAACTGTTGTTCTAGAATTTAAAGAAAGCTAAAACGCTGTCAGTGGTCCGACAATAGGGAACCAATATACGACTATACTATTACTTTTAAATGAGAAGCTACTATATGGAACAGCCTTTGAATCTTTTTAAGTTATAAACCTGATCTTTTTCTGGCAGTCTATTTTACTTTCTTTAATTCCAAGGGCATCAAAGTAGGTCCACGTGCAGACACATCAATTAAATTTTATACGCAATTTGTTATGTTTGGTAAGAGCTTTCCAACAATATATTCCTTGACTTATCTTCCTATATATGTAATCGCCCAATGAAAAAAGAGTTGCCAACTCACCGATTATGAAAATTTCGTTATAAATTATGTTAATCTCTCGTTAAGTGTAGTGAAGAAATGAGCATGTGATGAACCTAGGAAGTGGCCCGAGGAATTCATTCGGAGATTCGGAATATATAGTTAACTCATAGGCTTAAATCCTAGAATAACATAAAGAATATATTTTTAAAATCTCCATTATGAGCACAAATATCCCCGATTCCCAAGGACGAAAATTCAGAATTTGGCACTGACGCGTTATTTAAAGCTTTATCCGTGACGTATTTTGCGATTTTTTTAATGCATGATTTTGTGTTTTCAGTGCATATTTTGACGTTTCAAAGTGTATATGTGCATGTATTGGAAGTTTATATTCCATAACTATCCAAACCGTGGGGCTCTTCCACATATCGAGAGCTTATATTGTCATGTGTCATCCAGTTGATTTTTTTTTTTAAGAAAGTAGCCTAGATGGCAACTTTGCATGTGTTTTTTTCTTCTAAAATTTCCAGTACTCTCCGACGTGAAGGACCACCACTTCTAGAAGCAGCTATAGCACAGAAGTTTCGTAATATTCCCACTACGCGGCGCTCTTATCACAAGAACGGGGCTGAGAACGGGATCGGAATTAATGTCGGATGACAAGTCGTGATGTTTTCACGATGGGCTGGAATTCAATAACGCCATCTGGAGTTTCGAGTTGAGAGTTTGGGAGTTGAGAAAACGAGTGAAACAGGGGGGCCCAAAGAGAAAGAGAGAGAGAGAGAGAGAAGAGAGAATTGGACCCAAAAGGGTGAAACGAATGAGAGCGAGATGTCGGATATTTGGAACATTTTTTTTTTTTCAATATAAATATTCTAACGAAAAAAAAAACTTTTTCCCACTCCTTCGCTTCTATTATCGAAGATTGTTGTGTTGGACAGCAGATAGATATTAAAACGCGTTCGCTGAACTGGTGAAAATAATCTCCGGACGTTCTGCTTTTATTTCTTTGTCAAATTACGTGCAGATAACACCAGGGTTAATTTAGCTTCATTGGCCTTTGTGTAGTTAATTATAATGGAATAGAAGATGAATAGTTTTCATATTTGCACTTGACATGACAACTTTTTTCGACAGTGGGGGGGATAATTGAATCGTTTACTTTAGAAAGGGCAGATATCCAAGACTAAAAAGAAAGACTCATACAAATCACCCTTTTCATTTAAAAACCCGACACTCGTGTATGAAATGTATTTTAGTATTATATTTAAAATGAAATACAAAGAATTGTACCAAATTATTAATTCTTTAATTTAAATATTTTATGTGTCTCCTGTAAATTTTTTAAAATGTGACTTGTGCCCTTTCTAAAATAAACGATTCAATTCTACAAAGGAAATAATTAAGATAAAATCGAGTAATGCAAAGGATAAAAATCTCCGTGTGATGGCTTTTCCTTCACAAACGTCTTGATGTTTGGTGATAAGTTCGACAAAGTACACGTGAGATCACTTTCACTTCTATGCGGTTGCGATGTTTCGATTTTATGTAGCCAAAGTCGAAAATCCCGTTTCACAGAGGTAAGTTGACGAAAACTGAACAAGAACTTTTAAGGCTACTTTCACCACTCTTGGGTAAGCAGGCAGGAAATAAACCCATTTCTTTCCCCCAAAGACATTGATTGAAATCGCTCTTTGACACCTGAATCACACTTCAAATCTATTGCTTCCTCTTGAATGTCAGTTGGAAGTAAATCCACATCGATGGTGAAAGGTGTTGTTCTTGCTAAGCTGCATTGTCAGTTTTCTGTACACAAATCTGGAAAATATCGCTTGAGTTTATCATGAAGTAGGTCTAAATATGTATTAATATTGTCTCTCCATACTGTTATATCGCGTTTGTTATTGTCAAGAAGTTCATTTAATCGAGGAAATGATGAAAAATTGGGCGTGGAAGTGTTCAGACGGCGTTCCCATCGTCGTAGGATCTTTTTCATGAAAGCTCTTATCGTGTCATAAGAAGTCAGTATGTTCAAGTTTCTTTCTTGCATTTTGAGATTGAGGTTATTTAATATTTCAAAAAAGTCTACAAGATATGAAAGGGAAAATACATATGTGTCTTCAGTAAAGGAATTACAAAGTTCATCTTTCTCTACCTTCAAGAAAAATATTTCCACATTTGATTTAAGCTCATACAATTTACTTAACATATTACCTTTTGAGAGCCATCGAACTCAGATATAGAAAAGCAAAGCCTTATGTTCAGCACTGAGATCGTCACACAAAGCCTCTAAAACGCGAGTATTCAGAGCACTTGACTTAACAAAAGTAACCGCTTTAATAGCCACTGCTAATGCCTGCTGTAGGTTTTCTCGTAAAGTTTTTGCAGCAAAAATCGGACTCGAAATGAATAAAAGTTTAGAAGAATAATGTAATTATATTATTATTATGTTAGATTTGAGAAATAATTATTCAATGCTGCATATAAAATCGCAAAAGGGGTCACAAATGAAAGCACGTATGTTTCCAAACCAATGAGGGGGGCATGAAGTATGCTGGGTTTACGAAGGGGGGCACCAGATAAAAAAGGTTGAGAACCTTTGGTTTACATGCTTCGTCAGTGAAGAATAACGTCGTCGCCTGTAGTCTGCACCCGCGTATCTCAAGCAATATCAGGTTTGTAGAAGAAGGAAGAAGTGTTTGTGGTTCTCGGATGAGTAAACGGTTCTGCGCGAATTGTCCAGAAGTTGGTGTTTGAGGTACGAGTTAGTGCTTTGGAAGTGGAGTAGCAGAACCATTGTTGTGACACTAATATATATATATATATATATATATCGACTTCAGTGCGAGCGGTCCCGGGTTCGATTCCCGATGGGGGCTCAAATATTTCGGTGTTGACCCAGCATCGTGAGGACAATTGGGGAGCTGCTGTGAATAAAAGACAGTGGCGATCACAGTGAGAGCTTCGGCTCTCCTCTCCCAACTCGTCTGGTCAGCGTGGGAGCAGTAGACCAACTCCTCCCTTCGGGGAGAGGCCTCATCCACTAGTGGATTGAATATGGCTGTGATTTATATATATATATATTAAAAAATGAGATTTCTGAGATACGTGGTTGAGACAACGATATGTAATTTGTCAATAAACGTTCTAAAAAAATATGAATACTACTTTCTTGTACAGTCGAGGATAGAAAATTGTCCCACTGCATGTGCTACCGATTGTTCTATACGAAATATTGAATCAGGATTTTCGGCAGAAGTTTTACTGAGGATGATGGGTTTTAAGAGTTGCTGTTGATTTTAAAGCTAGGAGTTGTTCTCGAAAATTTGGCGGGTGACATTTCTAATTGCAGGTCTGTCGGATATGCTGTATTAAATTATTCATACGTATGATTTGCTCTTCGCAAGTATTAATGCTATTCACAATCACTACACTATATAAAAGCTTAATTCGGCATTAGATATGTGATCTTTGAAACACTGATTATCGCGTAAGATTTGTTCCGGTGTTCTGAAGTTCAATTCCCTGCCAGACTTTTTTTTTTTTTTTACCGAGTAACCGTAACTTAGTTGGGAGCGTTGGCTTCGCAATCGGAAGATCATGGTTTCGCGTCCAACGACCGTCTGGCCTGACGGAAATTTCCCTGGTTTCCTCTCAGTTGTATCAGGCCAATGCTGGAATGGTACCTTGCATAACTCCAGAACCGATTTCTTCCCAATGTTGTTCTGTTAATACCAATGTAAAAATGCCAAATTCTTCAGTTGGAGTTTGTTGAACAAATAATTGAAATAAGTAAATACAAACGAAAAATCTTGTTATGTATACTCAATAATCGAGGTTGAATTCATCATCTCAGGACGATGCAAATTTCAACTTACCATCAGAGTATTGCGTTAACGCTATTGATTGTACAATTTCGCATGCATGACTTGTTGTTTATAAGGACTCGAATGATCCGAGATTGGTCCATTTGTCCCCGGCTGTAGATAGAGGAACTCATTATTTCTCAGTTTCATACAGTGCATATAGTTAAAACTTTAAAATAAGAATACAGAAAACAATAAATCAATTAGTGAATCAGAAATAGATGTAGGTTAGTATATTTAATTGCCAGTTTAAATTCAATATTAAGAGATAAAAGTTAGCAAGCTCTGATAATTCTCAATTCAAAAATGGTCATAATTAAATTCCAGGCTCTGGGCACATAAGGAAATGAACCTCTCAGGAGAGCTTGCTCTCATTTCGCTATCCATGTAAAACAACTTTGTCGCTTCACTTCAAGTTTTGGGTAAAGTTCGTCTTTAAACTTAATCCACTTTGCTCAGTACATTTAATATTCATCAGTAAGTTTGCATCATGCGATAAACTTCCACTAAATATATGTTGTCCCCGCAGAGTTGAGCATAATTTCTTACCATACCACCAATCTTTCGTTTTCCACGAAGAAAATTAACTAAATTAAAGTCCTTATCACTCATAGGAAGGATCTTGCTATGTTGTTAATTTTCTATACTAGTCTGAAATTAGCTGAGGGTTAAGCCCTTGCCTTGGGAAGATGTTATGAAGGCAAAGACGGGACAAAAATAAATTAGAATCAGATCAAAAGAAAAAGGATTTAAGTTGGAAACACCACTTGTTGATACGATTCGCAAGTGACATTGTTTTCTTCCGTTATAAGGACTACTGATTTATTCCGTTTTTTTTTTTTTTGTTCTATTAGCAGTTATTTTTATTCTGCAACATTGGTTACTCTTGCCATATATTCTTGTCATTCTTAAGATCTTTGGTGATTCTAAGAGTAGTCCAATTTTTGTCCATGACAGTACAAATTCAGTGGCATTAAATTTTACAGACCTAGTTGAATATACTACAAAATATCTTGTCATTGGCTGTTTTAGAGAAACAGAGTACTTACCCATAAGATAAGATCAAATGAATTTCATGGGCGGTAACAGCACTATGGCTTACGCCCGTCCCGACTACTACTTACCCATAAATAATGCTTTCAAATTTATATCGGTTTAAAATATGTATGTGAGAGAAGATTAACTTAACATCTATTGTGTGTTGCATTGGCCTGTCCATTTATAAATGCCGTTGTTCTTTTTTATTTATTTTTTTGAACATTTTTCTGGTTCTTAATCAACATGTAAAATTTTCAAAGTGATCATATCAAATATAATTTTAGACCGTTTATCGGCCCTAAATGTGCTGTTATTTGATGCGAATGCACTATATGCAAATCTAAAAACACAAGAATTATTTAACTACTTATAACTCCTAAGGTCTGTGGTGGATCAGTGTTAGAGGAGTCACCTCTAGTGCGTGGGTTTCGCAGTTCGATCCCAGCTCGTGCCATGTGGGCTTTGTGGTGGACAAACACCGTGTGTTTGTCTTTTCGGAGTTCTCCCGTTTCTTCCCACTTCCTTCATTACACCAATCATCCCATCATCATCCAACTCAGCCCGTGTTGCCCAAAAACCCTTAAATAAAATTGAAATTCATAACTTCTAATTACTCCTTTGTTCATTTAGTTCAATTTTTGATCTGATTCTTAACATTAAAGATATATTCTGCACATCAGTGTGATCTTGAGAGAAGCAGATAGAAGGTCGTGACACCTGTTAGAGCTAGGAGAATCGGTGACAGCAAGATGACAATATGGTACTTCTGTTGTGTTAATCTGCAAGGCAGTTACGTATTATTCTATTGCTACCTCACAAATGTTAGCATTTTAGAAGTGTAACGAATTCTTGGAACTCTTTTTCTGCTTATTTATTAACAAGAACCCAGATACAGCACTAATGACCATTTTACACTGAGTTGTCAAACAATAAAGATAAACAATCAATACAAAAAGGGTAAAAAATGAACAAATACATTAACAGAAAAAATATCAAGAAATAAAGAAAGACAAAATCATTACCTCAACTTAAATCAGATATCGATACCAGGTTTTTAATAAAGTGGTTATATGGTAGAGCAAAATCAAGATGGCTTGAAACTCGGTTATACTGAGATGACAGACAACCTTTAAATTAGGGAACGCTGTACTATAGCAAGTCTGGGCGTTCGCAAAGCAAACAGGTCATTACTGCGCGTGGACCTAACAGGAACTCGAAAAGACAACTCGTGAAGAATATCGGGAGATCTGGAATGACCATTAACAATTTTATAGAGGTATTTGAAGTCATGCAAAAATATCCGTGCTAAAGGAGGTTTAATATGAAGGACTTGTAAGAGTTGTTGTTTGTTGAAATTGCGTGTGGATGGGGCACGAAAGTGAACGATAGTGAAGAAAAAGTTCAAAACTCTGTTAACCTTGGGCAGCACTGTGGGAGACGCCATAGCCCAGATAGGAGAGCAATATTTAAGGTGTGGAGATATGTAACTCTTGTAAAATAAGCTAAGAGCTGTAGGATCCTTCAAATCAATGAATCTATAAAGTAAACCTAGAAGTTTTATGGCCTTTTTAGTAGACATTGTAACACGATCTTCAAAAGCCAGCTTTGGGTCGATAAAAGCACCGAGATCTTTATGTGATTAAATTTTGTTAAGAAGTGTTGTGTTAAGATGATCCGAACTTTGAAGAGGACACTTCTTAAGGTAAATTGTGAGTGTAGTACATTTATCAGTGTTAATTTTGAGCTGTCATATATCGCACCACGAAGAGAAAATTACAATATCTGACTGCAGTTGCGTTACAGCATCAAGAGTTTTAATTTCTCTAAAAAGTTTACAGTCATCGGCATACAAAAGAATGTTGCTTGAAGATTCAGTGTAGTGGTCCATAAGGTCGTCCATTAACAGAACAAAAAGTAAGATTCCGAGGACGAAACCCTATGGTACTCCAGATGTGCTTCTAGTACACCACTGAGAAGCAGCCCCGGACAGAACAACGCGTTGCTGGCTTATGTTGTTCTGTAATGCTTGAGATCCCTCAGCCATGAACCATTTCTGTGTGTGTGACGGGGACCATTCCTCACGCCTCAGCTGAACCAACTACTGACTGACTTGTGGTATTGAAAGTCAAGGAACTCCATTTTTGTCCTTGGGGTGGCCAGGAGGTTAGTGCGCGCATGGTCACGAGTTCGGTTCTCGTCGGGGACCATTGAACAGAATGGTTCGGAGTCTACTTTACCAAAAAAACTGTAGGTCCCGTTCTTAAAAGCTCACCACTTTAGGACGTTAATACTAATTAATTCAACTTTTTTTCTGTAAATCGTTGCTACGGTTACACTACACACAAATTGACTGTATCTGTAGTAATATAGTGGTGGTATACCTGACTGGTAACTAAAAGATCCGGGTTTGAGTCTTGATTACAATATCGACTCCATTATCACGCGATTATGTGATATCATTTTTTTTTAAATGCATGCGATCTTGAATACTCAAACATTAAATGTACCATAAAGCAATGACGTTGGCCAATATGAAGGAATTCTGGTACATTCTGGTACTTCATTATCTTTATCTAACGTATTATCTTCGTTTAGTTTCCCACAGTTTTCTTTCGGTGGCTATTTTTCGTGGCTGGTCGTTGATTCACTTCCTTATGTTCCAATAAAAAAAATTCTTTCAGGAAAGATAAAAGAATAGTATTTTGTTTTCAAGAGACGACTTAAATTTGCATAAAGGACATTTAAAAACTCTTTAATATACGAGCTCGTAGAAAGAAGGTATATGTTTTTTTTTTTTTTTT
>JAGDQP010000754.1:122183-144544 GCA_022664845.1 Lepisma saccharinum
CTCCACGTTCATTTCTAATCATTCCTAACCTCGGCTGGTAACCTTTTCTTAACGAGTTTACCCCTTTGTATAGATCTCGTATGTTATTTGTCTTCCCGTTTTCCTCTATCTCCTGAATCTTCTGCGTCAGATATTCTCGCTTTTTGTTTCTGAACCCTAGTGTGGCGTTTCGTTTCGCGTTACTGTAGTGGTTGGTATTTGCTTCGCTTTTATTACTTAGCCATCGTTGCCTTGCTTGTTTTCGTTCCTCATGAAGTTTAATGCATTCTTCATCAAACCAAGGTTTGTTTTTCTGTTGTTTCTTCTCATCTACACGTTCCTTCGCTGCGCTCTTAATTGTTTCATGAATTGCCTTCCACATCTTACTTACATCTATTTCATTATTAGTATCATCATTATTATTATTCGAGTCGGCTAGGATTTCGAACCTATTTGAGAGTTCGAGTTGGTAATCTGCTTTTATGCTCGGATTATTTAATAGTTTCACTTCGAATTTCAGTTGTTTTGACCCCTTGCTTTCTCTGTTCGCGATGCATAACTTTTCCCTTACTTTTGTGATTACTTATTGATGGTCGGTGTCAGCTAAACGACCTAACATCCATTATGTTGGTGTGTCTTCGTCTGTCGACTAATACGTGATCGATCAGATTGAGAGTTTTGCCGTCCGGAGATACCCATGTGTATTTGTGTATGTCTTTGTGTTCAAAGTACGTACTCTTTACCAGTAGGGTTTTCGAAATCGCGAAAGTTATCAGTTTTTCTCCATTGTTGTTGGTCTTTTCGTGAAGGCTGTATTTGCCTATAGTAGGTCTATATTTTTCTTCCCTCCCTACCTTCGCATTGAAATCACCCAACACAATTTTCCCCTTCGGTAATCGGTCAAACAGTCTTTGTAGCTCATCGTAGAATATATCTTTGTCGTTATCAGTAGCCACCTCGGTCGGAGCATAGACGTTTAATAAAACCGTGTTGCCCCATCGAGTACGTATCGTAACGTACGATAGTCTTTCGTTTACGAACTCTATATTCTGAATCGCCTGATAGCACCTTAAAATTTGGTGAGCTCCATATCTCATCATGCTCTATGAGATGCGCTATGTCTGCAATGGATTTGCGCGACAACCACCATGACCCTTCCTTGTCAGCTTCTAATCGTTGTTACAGTGTCGGAAAATACTTTTCTATTTTATAATTTATATTTTATTCATATAATTGTGTAATATATGTAAAAGTGAAAGAAATAGGAAAATGTTTGCTTCTGAATCTGTGTTTGTAATACCCATTTTATGAAAAAACTTAACTAATCGTGTCTTTATTTCTTTTCAGGTAAGTTCAACAAGTTAATTGTTATAGGAGAAGGCAATTACGAAATGTTGTAAGTAATATTACATTTAGTACTAATAATAGTATTGTAATCTATTTCGATATATTTTTAGTTATAGTTGTTACTCCTTCAGCATTCAACAACAATAAGAACAGCTCCGTACCTATTATTGAATATAATTGATCGCCTTATGTAAGCTTACTATTCTTCAATCCCTTTTATTTTGAATTCAATTCCATCCACTTCTTAGCCCTGAAATTACATCAGCTTCATTGTCATGACTACTACCAAACATTTCTCTTTATACATACAGGGTGGGGCATAAATAACGATCCATTTGTAAACAGTTGTCAAAGAAAAATCGAAGCAACGGATGAACATGAAACACATTTCTAATTCTTCAGTAAAGAATGCCATTTAATGGGAAATATTTTTTATTTGCGGAAATATTTACACTACACAATTTTTACTACACCGGTGCTCATCGAACCACTTACTTTTGCCTTTCCCCAGCATTTCATATGGTTCGGAATTTGCAGTATGTCAATCATCAGGCTCGAACGACTCAGTTCTTGAGCGAAACATCGGGTAAGATGAGTAGTCACTTTACCTATATTCTAGAACATTCCTGCAGTGTCTGAACCGATGGCCTAGCACTGTCAGTTCCTGAAAAACCGCAGTCAACATGGCTGGCGGCGGGAGTCGAATTGGCGTGCCTCCGAAGTCCGCGACGTTAACCACTAGATCACAGGGACTTGGTAGCAAGTCGAGTTATAAGTTCATTCTGTTATTCAGATGTAGAAGTTAAATCATGATGGTAAGAATGAATTTGTGAATTCAAGCAAGAGTGACGTGGTTACTTTCGTGGGGGCAAGGGGCGTTTTCATAGACCTTCAATGTACAATTATAATTTTTGTCATTCGCCCCATCGTAACATTTACATGTGTACTACTACTGAGATATTCCACCCTTCTCGAAATCAAGTTGGAAGCTCTTTTTTAATAAACTAATTTAGCAGAGATTTTTACGGGATCAAAAAAAAAAAAGGAAAAATGATGCAATAAGAAAAAAAACGTTTTGAAAATAAGAGAGAGAGAGAGAGAAAAAGAGAAAATCACGATTACTTTCAGGGAACTTAGTAACATGAATCACTTAAATGGGGAGAAAAAATTATAGGCTTAACATTGGAAAGAAGAAAGTGTCCCAACGCCATTGCTAAATGGCAGCAGTTAATTTCGCACAAGAACAAAACTTTTTTTTGAATGAATAGGCAGAACATAAAGAAAAGAGAAAACGGATGCTTCTAGTGCTCTATTTTCATCACCACTGCTACCTTTCACTGCTTTTTTTGTACTTTTTAAGGGGGGGGGAGGGCGTTTTGTTAAGTAACCCCACATTGGAAGAGTCCCTATTCATCCCTCTACGTATTCCCAATCCCTGTTTTCCCTTTATGTCCAAACGCGTAAATCTCTCTTCTGGTTCCTCTTTCCGTACTCTCCAGAAGAAAGAAAGAAAAAAAAAATCCCTCCCTTTGTCGGTTTAATTGAGGGTCTGGTTGGCCAACAAAACCAGCCAACAACCACTCTCACTGACAGCAATTTTGGCACAAACTCAACATTTAAAAAATATAATACCAGCCCCGTTGTCATTTCAATCTCTTCCCACCAGCACTACTTTCTCACTTAACCCTATTCTGAGAACATTACAACTTTATCCCCGCTCGGAGCATGTACAAAAAAAAAAAAAAAAAGCTGGATGATAATATGGGAGAGCATTTTATATATCATTCACTGTGGAGACAAACCGATAATTCCAGTGGCCATTTACAAAGAGATTAACAGATAGCTTGTTGGAAAAAAAAATAAAGATTGCAAAGAACTGACTAGGGAAAAAACCTGAGCGAACAGTGTGTATCTTATTGTTATGAGCATAATATGTATGTTAATATTATGATGAAAAGACATAATTCTCGCGAGAGGCATAATTAGATAAGAGTAAGTCGGGGAGAGAGGGCACACATTTTTTTTAAGTCATACCCCATCGTTCGTTTTACAGTGTAACATTTTGATTTGTGTGATAGATCCCACTGTTTATTCTATTGTGTTATGTGAATAAAATCATGTAATTTATCTTAGAATAAAAATATCAAAAGATGCTTTCTCATTTCTTCCTAAGCGTAAGGGTAAGATGATGCGGGACCTAAAGTGTCAAATGTATGTAATGTGGGACAAAAAAAGAAAACAATATAAAAGTGTTACATTGTTCGTTACAAAAACGCCACCTTTTGGATGAAAAAAATAAAAATAAAATAAGAACTAAATCACACAAGGCAAATATTAAAACTATAAAAATAAAATGCCGCATACCATGTGGTTCAGTGATTACGGTCGCCGACTTCGAATTGGCACTGAGGAGACAAGCAGGTTCAATTCCCTAACTGAGGTTTTCCATGGTTTTATCTCAGTCTCATAAAGCGTATACCGGTATAGTACGTATAGTCAAGAAGGCCCATTCTTCTACCCATCCAGAAGCGTGGTCGTCGTCGAACGTCATCTCTAAAGTACATGACGTGTTTAGGACCATAACAGCCTGTCTTACCTGTCAATGTAAATGAATTATATATTCGTGATTAAAATAGCTTTGCTTTTTAATTTCTGAATAAAAAATATTGATATTTCATAAATGAACAATATTATTATTTTTATTAGAAATAAATATAGATTGATTTTCAAAATGAAAATATTGTTTTATGACAGGAAAATTATACTAGAGAAATGATCTATCGCACGCTGAGAATATTAAGCCAATTAAGTTATATATTTGACAATTATTTTTAACCAAGTACAATTCTGCTGGTATTGATCAAGGTGGGAAGATGAATGATCTTAAAAATCTATTTAGTTAATTTTTCTCAATCTTTAAATTCGTGAATCACAAAACAATCATGATTACAACCAATGGTTTATAGCACTGATAGATAAATTGATAAAATGCTGTTTGTTTTTTGTTTTTTGCTATTATCTCACAGAATCCAAAATGAAATCGATTACCATCTACCTAGTACCATAATGTAAATGTAATGTCTTTATTCACACGTTCATGCTTACCAAACGAGTGCTAGCATTCAATATGGAAAAGTTATGATAACGGTGTAACATCGGCAATGACCATCTAAATGGTTCTCACAATACGAACACTCTCTTTTGTTGTTTGAACATAGTGTGTCAATACTTCATTTGGAAGCTTATTGTGATCGCTGTGCAAGTTTCTCTCTCTCTCTCTCTTCCACTCACTGCACATGTATGTGGGATAATAGACGTAGTCCTAATCAATGGTTTCCAACCTGGGGTCTACAGGCGAAATTAAACATATGTTTCAAAAGTATTTTTATTGCTATATCTTTCTTTCTTGCAAATAACAAGCAGAAGTAGGTATTTTTATTGCCTTGACTTAATTCATTAGTTTACAGCTATTTCTATTGTCTATTGTTATTATGTATGACATGTGTGAAGTGAAATAATTACTTCGTACTTACCCGTAATAATTGAAGGGCTTAGAGAGCACAGTATATATTTCAACCGAGGCTCAATGTTACAAGCAATAATTGGAAACATATCAAATGCAGGTTGCGTCAAACAACTTATCCAGACAATTTCACATCATGTTCATAGATGAAATTGACAAGAAAAATTAATTTTGACGAGGAAGTGGGATCCACTGAGCATAGGCGGCGCCAGAACTTTTAATGTAGCTGGGCCTGACGTGGACCAACTCAAATTTTGCTATCTTTTGAATCCTGAACCGAAAACTTGCGTTTTATGTTCTTTACTAAAACAACAGTTCTGTTATGTATGACAGGATTACACAGCTACATTAATAAATTAGATCATTTGCTTCACTTGTTCTTTTTCCACAGTCAGCAGAACGAGTTCACTACGTCCCACATCATCAATGGTGTTCCTGAGGTACCTTTTGAGCCAACATTGAGAAGAGAAGCTTCTTGCACAGGAAGCGCTTGATAGAGGAATATTCTATACAAGTAGATAATACCACCACAACAACTTAACGTCATAGCGGGAGAGACGTTGACACAATGTTCCTATTGTTATTTAAGAAATTAACTTACATTTAATAGTCAAATGTAAATTGTGGGATTCTAAACGTCCCGGACGTGGTCTATATTTTGCCTGGAAAAGAGAGCGTATTCCTGGTCAGTTCCGGACAGTTGAAAGCCCTGTTTTTAATTAAATGTGTCTTGGTTTCACTAGTGAATGTATTCAATCGCAATGAATATTTTCGTTCATTGCTCTTCTCTTGAAGTTAATATCTCTTCAGCACGAATACTTTCAGGGATAAACTGCTGCAAGGTAAGGTGATGGTTTTTTAGGTCTAATTTCTGAGGCATAATTAATGTCCGTTTCGTAACAGCCTTGCTCTGAATCCAAATTTTGTCGAGCTCTTCAGACGAATTTATCATCGCACAGAAAATGTTCACAACACGTTTCCATTATCGGACTCGCATTTGCAGTAGATTGTTTATGCTGAATATGGTCACACACAAGTTTGTCTCTTAACGTTTGACGAAAGAAAATCAATTGACAAAAGGAATTACATTATTTGATTTCATTAATGAAAGCCCTTGCAATGACTGGTCTCTTCAGAAAATCGAGCACTTTTTAGTTTACCATAACTTTGCTGTAATGCGAGTTACAGAAAAGGCGTGCGCAGTGCGGGATTAAGTTATTTTGAGGCCCTGGACTATTGACTCCCGGCCTGGACTCTGTTAGGGTCCTATCTCCTGTTGTAGTAATAAAAGTTAATTGTGTACCTTTGGTGTGGCCTATGAATGATTGGGGGCCCTGGGCTGCAGCCCCTTTGTACTCCCCTAATCCCCTCTGGGTTTGCGAACTTGATGCGACACTGTTCGTTTAAACTAAGAGTGCAGCAGCTACAAAGGTTAATAGAACAGTGACTTTAAATCGCTCAATAGGAAATGTTACACTTGAAATAGAATTATGTTCATCAGGCAGTAATAAGTAAATGTAGATGATTTTTAATTATACAATATGTGGTTGTTCAAGTGCCCTTATGAATTGCATCACTCGGCGCCACTGGTGTATTCTATGAATAGGGTGGGCTGACAAAATTTTAGGTAGACCAAGGTCCACTTTTAACGCCGCCCATGCTACTGAGTCCCTGAATTTTTTTTGTGAGAACCTACTGACCCCTAACCTGACGTCACCACATCCAATATCGGTTGAGGCTTACTAGCAGTTTCCTTTCATAAATTTAGATTTGCTGCAACCTCATTTCTTCCCACTTCTACTTCCTGTGTTAATCTTGATCTCCGAGACTAAACATTAAACTAAACAATACTGCGAGGCGCAGCATCCCGAGAGGAAGTGGGCCTGCGAGACTCCTTTTTCGTTTAATGAAGTGTTACAGAGTGAATGCAACGCCTCCCGTTCACTTATTTCTGCTGCCTTTCTATATCATAGAGTTCGCATTTTTTTTTTATCTTTAAGAAGTTTTCTAATTGTCCTCATACGATCAACACTGAAAATGAGAACCCGCCACCAGTAGTCGAACCCGGGTCTTCTCGCACTGAAACAGCGATTATCACTTGCCCATACGAGAGCACAATCTCGCAGACACATTAACCAAATGAAGTATGTAAGAGAAAACGGAAAGGAAACGGAGAGAGGTTGGTACTTAGGAACGTAGTGCATTCCTTCATCTGCTGTCACGATACCAAGTAATTACTTGTCACAAGTCAGAGAGATAAGAGAGGACATGAGGAGGAGGGAGAGAAACAGATTGAAAGCAAACATACTTCGGAAGAGACCTTTTAGCAGCAGATTTATGTGGTTTATGTAATTCAGTATGTCCATACAGACTAAAAGGCGTTGTTGAAATGGTCCTCCAGCACAGTTAATGGTATGCTAGTGGAAGAGGCAGAAGAAGAAGAAGAAGAGGGACGTATTAAACAAAGATGATGAACTTCTGGAAGGAATGAAGAAGGTTGAAGAGGGCCTGAGTGAGAGGTTTGGGAGTCAAGGAGACTGATGAAACAGGAGCAGAGGATGAAATAGTGAAACAAGACAATGATGAAACTGCTAAAGTGTACTCTGTTTCTCTCTCTCTCTTTTGACTACGAGATTTGACTTTAAAGCTACAGAACAGAACAAAACCGTTTTATTCCCACGACAACCTTGTTCCTTTTCCTCATCCTCCTCTTTCTTTCGTGCAGCTGAAGCAAGAAAATTTTCATAACAGTGTATCCATAATATATAAATTGTAAATTCCCTTTCTTATTTAAAGAAAACAAGCAAGGTAAGTTTCATTTTCCCACATCTAACTTATTTCCCTCTTGTTCATAAATCACACAATACAGAACTCAGCTTTTTTTTATCTCTGTCTTGCTAAAGCGGTTGTTCTTATCAGTAATACTGTGAAGAGGTTTAATGAAGACTCTTTTTCTAGAAACTTTTTACACTGAGAAGAAAAAGGTCCGGCTGGAGCATGGATGTTTATGGAATTTTAAACTTAACAGCTTAATGAACTATGAAATACTGTCTGTATTCATAGTTACTAAAATGGCATAAGTAGAAAATGTATTATAACTTATTATCTTTGCTGATTTTTTGAACAAAATGTGCTGTTAAATTTCCCTTCCTAGAAAGAGGGGAAAAAAAAGGTTCTATGTATTTGGCAACACTGCTTGATGCAAATTACACAACTCTACAAAGAAGTATTTTGCTGTGCCAGTCTGTCAGCGCGTACACCCCCTACCTCGCCCCTTCTTCTGTCGTCCCACAAGTCGACTCCCAACGAAGTCAGTCTACTAAGAGATTTTGGAGATTGAATGATGACAAGATGTTGCAGGCTTGAGAAAAGCAGAAACGTAGAGAATAAAGGGAGAAAGACAGAGATGAAGATAATGATGAAGAACTCCTCTTATGATGGAGGAATTCCATCAGGAAGACGCGAAATTCACCAGAGAAATTAGGATTACACATTTATATATATATATTAATTTGATGGAAAGAAGACGCTTTCCTCTCTCTCTTTCTGTTTCTCCCTGTTCAACTATCTGGATGGTACTGTACCATCTACCCTTTCTCCCCATCTCCATTCAACTAATGAAATGCAAACGTTGTGTCTGTTGGGTTCCTTAGTGTGCAATAATTCTTCAACTATATTTTCCCTTTCATCGTCCCCTACCCTTTTCGTCGTTCAGTTCATTGGAAGAAACTCTCCAAACAGGAAATTGAGAAATGCAATTAATTTTCTTGGGTTTCCTCAATTTAAGTTTTTTTTTTAACAAATCGCAACAGTGGATTCGTTGAATGTAAGCAATATTTCACCTTAGTTTACTACAAGTTCAGTTTAATTAGGGAAATAGCTCGGCGTTGCCCTGGATGGCAAAAGGGTGATATCCTTTCTCATATCCAGTCTGAAGTAATTGAGTTATACTGTGGACTGCATAAAGATATTTATCAGAAATGTTGGGTTATATCAGTTTTTTTAAAATTATTTATAACTATGTGGCTATAATTGTGGCAACCACATTTCCAGAGGATGGATGGGAAATGTTTCCTTCAGGACCTTTATTGAGATACCTTCCGGGTATTCGCTTGGTTAAACTAAGCAAATTCCTTGAAAACCTTACTCATGATGGCTAGCGAGGTCAGGGCTGTATGGAGAGTGAGACACACATTCTAAGTTTTTCTTAAAGTAGTCAAGCGTTACCTGGTGATCCTAACGAACAATGGCTGGAGTTCTGGTGACCATTATTTCGGCCGAAACTCCCTGACAGCCTATCTTTATCGTCAAAATACAACTTTTCTTAAACGACTTGAACCAATGAAATGTAAATGATTGTGACGAAAGCTTCCCCGTTAACCTTCTGGAACATTTTATATGCTTCCATGGTGGATTTCTTCAGACATAAAAATTTCAAGCCCACATACCGAAGGGCTTAGGCTTTGTAGACACGGCCACTTTTAGCAATACACAGGATTAAATTGTTGCATGCTAACGGAGTCACTCCAGTGGCAATGGTGGATGACTGAAGGTAAGCAGTTCCATTGGGTGAGTCATTGTAGTGACCTGTGGCTTTTGCAAGTCACTACAGTAGACGTGTACGAATAGACCCTTAGGAATCGGAAAATCCTGGGAACGATCCTAGCGGCAGCCTATCCTGACAGGTTTTTCCAGGGAGGGGCGTTTCCTCAGTCATACCAGGCAAATTCCAGGATGGTACCTACTGACTAGAACCCTGGCAACTACCTTACAACATCCTCTCCCCCACCCTATGTCGGCCTAAGCTTGAGATTCCTAAAAAAAAAACACACACACACACAAAATCAGTTTAATTCAATCCGAGCTATTGATTTTCAAGAACCCAATGAAAGAGTATCAATAAAATACAGTTTATTTCATATGTGTTACATTAATATACACTTACAACATTTTTCACGCCAAACGTTTAGCTTGAAACTGAAGATTTTTTATATATGAGAAAAAAAAAGAAAAGAAAGAGGCAAAAGTATGCAAGTTTCGCTCTGATTGTTTAGCTACGCTCGCTCAGCTCTTATACTTGTACTTACTTCTTTTTTAACTCTATCTCCTCCGAAGTTTGTGGACCGATAATCACCAATTTTTGTAGTGATAGTGGTTGTGGAGATGATGATTTATAGAGTAAGAAATTAACGAAAAGTTTTATGGTTTCTATGGTATTGCTGATCAAAGAAAAACAAATTTTCACTAATTACGAAAGAACGTCTGGACCTATTACATCCAAACTCGGCATTCTGGTAGAGTGGACAGCCTTCCAGGTTTTAGCCACACGAGAACTTTTACATTATTATCGTTTGCATGGTAGTGGAACTCAATTATAAAACTTTCATTCGCGCCTCATGTGAGAACGTTCAGGGGCCGCAGGCCTCACTTTCAAATTGCATTTATAGGCAAAGGCAAGACGTTTAGGGGGAAGGGGGGGTCGTAGGTCCCCTGTAATATTGCGTTTATAACCAAAGGTAAAGCGTTTAGGGGTCGAAGACCCCCTTTGTCGTATTACATCTAATTATAAGCAAAGGTAAGCCGTTTAGGGGCAGTAGCAAAAATACGCGACGTCACTTAGTTACGGCGATCATTTTGAGAAATATTATATTTTAATATCTCGCATTCTAATGGGCGTATTAAAGAGGAATAAACGATACCTACTCAGGATTGCATACGAAAGTGAAAAACCCAATTAGAATAGCATTTATGTATGACGTCACAAAGTACAAACCGTGCGAAATAATTAAATTTGAATATCTTGCATTGTAGTAGTCGTATCGATATAGAATAAAGAGAGTGTAGCTCAGAAAAGCACCGGGAACCTTAGGGATCTATGTTAAAAAGAAAAAAAAAATATGGCGTCACTCTTTCTAGCCGTAAACTTGAAAAAAAATTTACATTTGAATATTTCGGAATCTAATCGTCGCATCAATATGAAATTAACGATGTCTTTCTCATAATTCCATCCGAAGAAAGAAACTACAATCATAATGAAAAAAAAACGTGACGTCACAAAGTACACTCCGCCATTTTGAGAAATAATTATAACTTCAATATTTCGTATTCTAATAGGGGTATGGACGTGGAGTAAACAATTTGTAGTTCAGGTAATCAAACCTTACGTGCTTAAAGAAACATAAGGCATATTGATAGGTAAACCGCCCCTGCCCTGAAAATATATTTCAACACTGGCAAGCTTATAGGCTTACAGTTTTCCTTCGTCCACCTTACTTCTTTCCTATTTACTTGGATGTAAAATCCTCTCATTAAAATTAATTTGTGGCTGTGACGACAATCGTACTTTAGGCAAAATAATCTGTTTCGCACTGTAAACATCAACTCGCTCTGCTCAATTTTGTGGACATCACCAGAACAATGAATGCGTCGTAATAGTTTAGATTTCTTAAAGTGATCAGAGAGTGCACGTTTTTACATTGTTTCATGTCGCTATCGTGTTTGATTTGGATAGTGGGACTACTAAGACACATTGTACATTGATTTTTATTTAGTATATTGAATTAGGTGATGCTGTTCAAGTCTCTGATGTGATAATTCACAATACCTTTTTTTCTGATGTAAAATACTTGATGTGCTAGAGGGGAACATTGACAGAATATTCACAGGTTAATATGCGACACTTCTGGGATACGTGTAACACAAATATTATGTAACGTTTTTTTTTTTTTGCGTTTAATCCACCCCATATCGCATAGAATAATGTGCTTATCCCATTATTCTATGCGATATGGTATAAGATTACCCAGTAATGTGCTTATGTCAACAATAAAGATTCGAACTCGCCCTTTGAAAAATATATAACGTTTTGTGGTGAGGTGTAAACCACTCATGTTATGTTGTTAACTCCCGTCGGGAACTGTAACATAAATTTGAAATAGCAGAAATAAATGATGCTGTGTCATCAACCTTGTTTTTTGAGAAGTTAAAAATATAACGCAATTGTGTGGTTTTAATGTCACAACGCCCACGCAAGCATTAAGTTTTACTGTTCATTAAAAAAAAAAAAAGAAGGAAATACACATGAGGACTACATATTATGTTCATGCGTGTTGGATCATTTGTTTGTATTGCTGTCATTAGTTTTCCAACTGTTACGTAGTGAATGAGATTGAACCAGTATTTCGGATTTTGTTCAAACATATTACAATAGAAAGGGATTATACTTGTTTTGTGATAGAGCAAAATATTTTAGCTTTTAAATTAATTTTATTTTTATCTTGTACGTAATATTCTGACAAGATGTTTCTCTGTTAATTAATAATGTTTATGGAAAAATTTATAATATTAATTTAGAATTATATTTTATACAAGCAAAGTAAAACAAGCAATAGAAAATCATGTACACTTCAATATTTTATCATTCTAAAACTGTCGTATTTACCAGCTGGAACTCATTCAGTTTCATAGTGTCAACTATTGTGTGTGCTGAGAGGATTTCTAACCCCGTGATAGGATGCCAAATTCCGTGATAAGCTAAATTGTGCATAGTTTCTTAATATAACGTTTTAATATTGACCTTATACATAAGTATTTTGTACCAAGGACAACATTTTGACTACAAAAATGTATGCATTGCTACTAACGTTTACTAAGTGAAAAAAAAAACAGATATTGTTTAGTCCCCGCATTTTAGAACACATGTACACATCTTCCTCAAAGTTATCGTGTAAACCATCACAGTTAAAATGATACCACTCGTGACATAAAAAGCACTGAATCCACTTGACACCAGTGTTATTTTATACATCTATCATGAAATCATTTCTACAGAGAGAAGAGACAGAATTATCATCAATACTTGACGGTTGGTTAGATTGTTGTTGTGTAGTACTTGTTAACCTTGCATTTCCAACGTTATTTCTTGATGGTAGGCCTATATCAATAGTCACGAGAGGAATAGAAATTATGGGAAGTTTACGCCTTTCTGCGGCTTCCTCATTTTCACCAGGACTTGTAAAATATAGAACGAGAAAATTTACGTTTTTAGTAAGTTCTGTGTAAGTCATTTAGTTAAAAAGAATAGATTCATTGAAATACCGCGTATCCTGCCCCTGCCATTATTTTTCATTTTTTCTCCGCAGTACTATTGTAAGCGATATCCGTGATCATAACACTGGACCACGACGCCAGGATAATCAAAAATTGATTCTTTTGAGATTGTGCAAACTGTTTTGAAACTTTTGCAGAAGTATACATTCTTTTAAGGGTATAATATTTATTTTTTTATTTAAAGTACTATAAAATAAATCATCTCATATAAATATGTATACCAGGAAATTCCAGATATGTTATGAACTTTCTTTCCTCTGTTAATTTATGGTAGTTTCAAACTATACCATTGTAGTTTCAATTCGAAGAAACAGTTAATTGTGAATAATTTCAAAAACAACGAAAAAAAATGTCACTGATCAGAAGTTCCTGATTTTGTTTTTTCTCTTCAACTTTTGTGACTTTACCGTAACATAAAACTACTATAGAGCAATAAATTCAGAATATATTGTTCCCTCAAAACAATATATTCTTTAACTTTCTGGATAAGTTTATGAATGCAATTGACTTGCTTTTGTCTAGGTCTTTGCAAACTGGGTCGGAACAAGAACTTACATTTTGTTTTCTTTATTAAAACTATAAAGCAAAAAGTTTCCCATGCAAACTCAACAACCCAACTACGTTAAATTTCGTGTTCTTTTCTTTTCACATTTGTTATTTCGATACATGCCTAGGATGGTAACTTGTTTCTAGTTCTGTGGTGTTAATTGCCGTAGTTGGTAAAATTTTGTTTGTTCCTATAATACAGTAGTTCACTAAAAGAGTATTAATATTTAAGTTAATTAAATAATTGTTGTCAATTCGTTATAAAAAGAAATTTAAACAGTAATTTTGTTGAATGGAGGTTAACAGTACAAACAAGACAGTTCTGTAAGAAGTAAAATGGAATTATAATCACTTGTGTACTGTTCTGTTCATCTAATAAAGAAGTACGGAGCATTTTCATCATTATCTGAGGGTAAAAAAATTAATTGATTTTCAAGTTATTTCTCTATACTCCCATAGTTCTGACTTCAATGTGACTACCGTATAGTTCTAACCAGGGATTCCGCCAGGATTTTCAGTTTGAGGTGTGTAAAGTCAAAATTGGGAGGGTGTAAGTGTAGTTATTCACGGTTTCTATCGATTTTTTTTACCGTAATCGGGGGTACTCTCGAGGATTTAGGGGATGAAATTCCTCACAAGGGGGGTCTGGTGGAATCACTGGTTCTGACTATTGCACTTTGTAGCATTTATAACTGAAAGGTTTTATGAAGTAATACAATTTTTACAATCCAAGTTTATTTTTTAACTTACACTTAAGGCAAGACCTATACAAGTAGCTATGGCGTAAGTCCTTCACGTGTCTGAGAGATTACATCCTTAGGCTAGTACTTTTCGGGGGAAAGAGAATAGGAAATTTCCAGGACTCATTGAGGGTTAGTCAGAATAGGCGGCAGTATAGCTCAAATCTGCCTGCTTCACTAGTGCTTGTCTGTACCTGATACCCCTAGGGGCGATAAATGACAATTCAAGTTATCTTTGCTCTTATATCATTAGCGTTTTAAAATTCTTTTATAATCGCCATATAATCCTAAGTGAAGGCTCTGTAAACAGTGGCAGGTTTAGCCTTATTGCCTGAAGGTTCCTGAGGAAGATGAGCTGATGATGATTTGTAAATTCCACTCATTGAATGAAGCTATCCTATGGACAGAACCAGTGATTTCGCTAGACCGCCACCTGTGGGGGTGTCACCCCAAAATTTTAACAACACCCTTCCAAGTTTTACTTTACACCCCCCAAACTGAAATTCATGGCGGAAACCCTGGGCAGAACCTACAGTTTAAACTGGATTCTGTTCAACTATTTAATCTGTTTCCACCGAGTATAGTGTTCTCAAACGAATCAAATAAAATTACGGGTTAAAAACGCATCGTTACGGGTCAGGTCACATCCACTCCGTTCACGGATCCAGTTGAACCTAGTCAGTTAAGAGTCGTGTTGGGTCAATATGTGAAAAATGAATTCTTTTCTCACTTTCAAGTTCAGGAATGTATTATTCTCCATTCAGTATGTTGTTACATAAATCTTCTAACCAGAATAAATGTTTCCCCTCTCCTCCCAAACTAAAGTAACAATAGCAGTTATGAAATAAAGTTTATATGACACCGAAAATATATTATTTGGGAGCAGATTTTGTCATTCAAAGAGCGGAACGAATCTTGGTGAACTTATCTAATAAAACAACCTGTTGCTTTTGTTGAACAACGGCTCTTACATGGGAACAACAACACTTCTACAAAAGTCGATCTGTATTGTTGAATTTTATTTAAGACCATTGGGCAACTTTGTCTCATTCCGAATGGATGATAATGGGAGAATTGGTGGAATGAAGAAAGTAGGAGAACCCCTAGAAGACTCATGCACACGGTGTTTGTCACCAGAAAGTCTACATGGTCGAACCGAGTCGAACCGAGGACCCCAAGCACCAGAGGTGAGCGTTCTACCACTGAGCCACCGGGTCGATCTGTATCTTTAACCTAACAACCTATCGTCACCTAAATAACAGTTTTTTTTATCTTTTAAACAAACAACCTAGGAGTAATATGATAAATTCGTTATATTTTATAATTTCGTGATACATTGAATTGTACAACGCCACGGTTTTACCAAGGGTTTGTCGAATTAAAGATTTTGTCACCAGGTGGCTTCAGAAGTATTCGGCATGACTGTTGTATAACTTGACAACTTTTTTTCACTGTTGTGGTTGTGCAAAAGCAGTGTCACGAATTTACACACCTTTACCCTACATGGAAAACGTTCTGTGCTGAAATGAGTGAATCGGAATTTGTGAAGACACATATGAACTTCATGTGGACAAAAAGTGTTCAAAAGGCTTCGTGAAAAAAAACGAAAATGTTCAATGTGTGTTCAAAATTCATTTTTTGAAGACGCTAAAATTTTGTTCTGCATATTATTTACACTTCTTAAACACAACTACAAAATAAATGTATAACTTTTACAGTATTTATTATTACTATCATTATTATTATTTATGATGATTACGATAAGTAGCTCCAGAAAGAGAATTAGAAGGGTTAAGTTACGACGATTTTGTTTCCATAATTCTTTTAGAGAAGGCGTTTGTTGTGATGCTTTTTTTTCCTTCTGGAGATTCCGACGGAAATGCCGAATGGTGTAGTTACCATGGTAACTTGAAGAGAGAGAGAAAGAGAGCGGACGGAACGCCGCGTCAGGGTTCGAAAGAGAGGGGGAGTCAAGGGAGAAAGACCAGGCAGCACCTCTTTTCCCCTTGCGCCGTGTGGGGCCAGTGTTGGAACTGGGAACCACAGTTTGTCTCTGGCAGCGCGTGAGTTGAGTTGTGTGGTGTTGCATTTCGAAGGCGCGAAATTTTTCATATTGAAAAATCCAACACTTGTTTTTTTTTCTAAGGGTTTTTGTTTACATTTTTACATATTAGTATTTTCTCTCTGAATTTCTTGAAAAGAAGACTACTTATCTAATAGAATACTATATTAATTTTTTGGTTTAAATAGTGTATGAGTATCCATCTTTTCATGCCGCTATTTTCACGTGATTTTTGTTTTCTAAAACATTTTTAGAGAAATTATTCGTGAGTAAATATCTGGCTGCTTTTTTTATCAACACTGTCCCTTCAGAAATCTTCGTTTCAAGGCGAATAACGCCTCGGTCAATTCAATTACGTAAATTTTTACTTCAGAACTTTAAGTGACGTCATTGTGGAAAGGGTGAAAGTTCCTCCAGTAAAAAAAAACAGTTGGTTTTCTTCTTGTTTCGTTATGCAATATTTTGCATCCAAATACCACTTAATTGCCTGATTTGCGTGTATTGTGCTATGAGTAACCGTGCCATGTAAAAAAGGACGATGAAAATGTGTAAACCGGTGTGATTTTTTTTTTATTATTAAGATTGCTGTTTCCTGGGATGTATTTCAACTCAGTAAAATTCCAAAACTCGAAAGTTTTAACAGTTTAAATACAAAATGCACACCGATGTGAACATAAGTACTTCGTAACTGTTTTGTCATAACAAGGGACTGCCATGTAGAGAGTAAATCTGCTCATTGTAAGGCAGGACATTTATGTGTGTGAGTGTGTGTGTGTGTTGTGTGTTTGTGTATACGTGTGTAGAGAGGTGTGTGTGTATCTTTTGAGAGGAGCATGGCCGTGGTGTTCCTAAAGCGATTATTTTTGGAGATACAGACAATATGGCCAATTCGTCGGAAAAGAAGAAATACTGGCTAATAAAATTTATTGTGTATTTTTTGGGACAAGTGGATTCTCGACTCAATTGCTGAAATGCTTTGTTACGTAAGTATCAACTCATGTTATAACTTCCTTGTCATTGCGATATATTTTTTTAAATGTATTTTTCTTGTTCGAATTCTTGTGTGGCTTTATAATACGTATCATCCTTACATGCTGAATGATTGGATTAGGCTATATGTAACAGCCTAGACAAAGTTTTGAAACTCGTAAGCTGGGACCTACAGTTTTTGTTACCCAAGCGCTCCGTTCGATTGATTAGATTTGATCCTTGAACCACGCAAACAGAAATTGTGATCGCCTAAAGAGGTAAATCTCCTAAGATTTGTGATGGGTGGTACAGATTAAGATAAATACGAGGGGGCTATAAAATGAAGACTATTCAGCTATCGTGGAATCAAGATAGAGTGCTGATAAAGCAACTCTTTCCTGACAAATGACATCATCGCTATGCATCCACACTGTTTCTCAGATTTAAGTTGAATTGAATATATGGTCTTTAGGTATCTAAGACTCAGTCAGAGATAGGGTAGAAGAAAGGGTGCGGGAAGGAGTCGGCCAAGGCATAAAATTTAAAGGTACCATTCCGACATTTGCCTGGTGTGACTGAAAAAAAACTTAGTCAGGATAGTTGGTATTGAACACTGGACCTTCCGAATTCGAATCCAACGTTCTTCCATTGAGATAACCACACTATTTTTCTATCGTTTTCATTTTCAGCATAAATAATTTTCCTAAACTAAATGTTAATCATCTTTTTGGGGGGTTAAAACTCAAAAGTGAACCTCGCTTATGGGAAAATCAATGTTAATTCAGAGGACCACTTTTCCTTGTCTAATTTTATTATTTACCAAGAAATTATGTCAGACGGTGATTTCTGTTTGTAAAATATTGTAGATCGAGGTGGAGAGATGTTATAAGACGAGACAGGTCTATAACTCAAAGATCGCTGAACGAGGTGAACCGATTCTAGTTAGCCATCTAACGAATGAGGCCCTAAGAACCAGACCTACAATTTAAAGTGGACTTCAAACTACTTATAACCGTACCGGCTATCGAACCCAGGACTCCATGATTACAAGGCAGTGCTTGTTACTAATTATCCACCCATGGACATAATGACAAAATTGAACCTTCTCCTTTAATTTCTCTTCGTCAAAATTTCCGGAGAGATGTGTTAGTTCAAAGACAGCTCAGTTTTATTTAATATAGTACACAGTTTGGGATAAAATTGAGAAAATATTATCTAGATTGCCTTTGTTACAGTGTTAATCGTATCAAACTACGACAAACTTAAAAAAAAAAAGTGGAGGCAAGCAGAAAGATGAAAAGAAAGAGGGAAACATTAGAAGGAATATTAATAAAATTATAAACACGTATTAATTTTCAATTTTACTCCTCACATTTTGAATAGAATTTACACTTGTTTGTTTGTGGTACTTTGCTACACTTGAAGCACAAAAAAAGTGAACAATTTTACGTATTTACAAGATGTCTACAGGTCAAACAACAGAATTATGAGCAAGAAACTGCGTCACTAATCTTCTTAGTGAGTTCCAGCACAATACTATCAAAAATTACGCTTCTGGTCCCAATTCTCGTGCACATCTTCTGTGAAATTGTGTTAATCTTGTGAACAAAATGTATAAAGATTTGTATACAAAGTGTCGAGAGTTTGTCATTGTAAAATTTGGTACCTCTTATTGTGCACTTATTACCTTAATTACATCACGAGTACTTATTTTCGCAGCAAACGTCTTCAGTGTTTAAAAAAGACTGACGGATACATTGCGTCCTCGGTAACTTTGTTGGTTAAAGTATTAGACTATGAGAGAGACGACCTGGGTTCTATTCCTGCCCCTGCTAACGTTTTATTTTCCTAGGTTACCAGAATCACCTACGCTCCTACTTGCAAACACGCGTTTGTTCACATCTCTGCACATTTATAGCACACAGAAGTGATCACAACTTATCACACTTAAAATGTACGAGGAGGTACCCAAAAGAAACCGAAATGTTGTAATAAAAATTTATATATTTATTTTTTGGCCTTACAACATGAACCGCTATTAAAACACTGTATTGTTGATGCAAAGAACCGGTCTAAACGTGTTTTCCATTTTCGAAGCAGTCGTGAAACTCTTGCCAAGTGATACGTTTTCATGCTCCCTCGTTTTTTTTAAAATCACCTCTTCCACATCTGCAAAACGTTTTCTTTTGAGGATTTTTTTTTCTTTCGGGGAAATAAAAGGAAGTCACTCGCAACAAGATCAAGTTAATATGTGGCGGGTGCAAAAGCTGGATCATCATGTTTGGTTAAAAAATGTTTCACAATCAAAGTTTTGTGTGCTGGTGAGGGACGATTTTGCTGCAACTCTTTTCATTTGCATTTCCTTTCTCAAAGTCCGTTCTCAGGAACTCCAGGTCGCACCAAACAAATCAACAAGTTCGTCACTGGTTCTGTGACAGTATTCCATAATCAGTCCACGAATTCTGATCATGTTTTCGTCAGTTCGGGAGGTCGAGGAACGCTCTGAGCGAGGTTCATCTTCAAATGGCCTTGATGTTTGAAAAATACTCGTAAAGTTTTGTTTTTCCCAGAACAGATTCCTTGCAAGTCGTTTCAAGCATTACAGCTGTTTCCCCAAACAGAAAACAGAATTTCATAGCTTGATGCGTTGTTTCTACTTTTCCGTCATCACAAAACTCGCAGAACAAACCAAAGGTGCTTAACAAAATAATTTACTACGTGGCACCACGACTTCGCTCGTGGTCGGTAGACAGATGCAGAAGGGTACCAGCAAGAGATATCTAGCGGCAGAAGTATGTACTATAACGGATCCGCCCACCAAAGAACGATTCTGGTTTTATTTGGGTCTACCCTCTTACAAGAATTGTATTTTTGGCACTAAAAGGGTGAATTATGAGTGCACTCTAAAAACTACCTCTGAATTGGGAGTACAAAATTCCAATTATGTACTCCCAATTTTTTTAGTCACTGGTGATCCCAGGGTTGGGTTTAGAGGTCCTTTGCCTCCCAGTTCTTGGGAGGGAACAGATTAACAGAAACAGAAACGATGGTAAAATATAAATCCCTGTTCCCGTCACTGATTCTAAAAAATTTGCAGTACATTAAACTACCCATTTTTTCAAAGCGTAGCTATATTCGAAGCTATAAGAGCAGCATCGCCACAAACAACATAATATTTTAGAGAGAGTTAGCTTAGCAAATGACATTCAATAGGTTTAGCCACAAAATGTATGGGAACAGTGTTTATGGCTGAGTAGTGTACCTTAGAAGGGATTGCCTATACAATAGCATTTCGACGCGTTAGGCAAACTTGTGTATCTACTAGAAGCTGCCCTCTTCTATCATGAAATTGGTTCAGATACATTCTTTTACGTACATTTCAAATTGTCATTTGATGAGTCGTTTGTGGCAACACCGTGCTAACTTTGAATGTCGAGACACAGTGTAAAGTTAAGTTGTTTTTTTTAAACAAAGTTTGACATAATTATTTTTCTTGTTCGGCCTTCTACAGTGCGGTCGATTCCAAAAAATCTGGCCAAAAGTAAAAAAACATAAGTGAATGATCTCAAAATCTGTACTCGGTGGGTTTTTTTTTTTGGGGGGGGGGGGGTCGCTGATTACGAATCTGAAGTCAGAGTTGCAAAGTTGAACCCCCTTAACAACATTTTAACATTTTAGCGAATACTTAAATGACAATTGTTGTTAATGAAATATGATGTTATTTTTTTTAAATAAATGATTCCTGATTGGATTTTGGGCGGCCATTTTGAATCCAAGATGGTGACGTTTTCAACATATTGCAATATTTACCTAAACTACTCGTGATGATACACCTTTATGACAAATTTCGTTTCTCTAGCTGAAACGGCGTGAAAAATGGATTTTTGAGTCCGCCATTTTGGATCTAAGATGTCGTCTTTCGAAACATTTTGTAATATTGTCTTAACCTACTAGTGTTTATGTACGTTCATATACAATTTTAGCGTTTCTAGCTCTAGCGGTTTAGGCTCTGCACTCTATACAACAATAGGTTTGGCGGCCATCTAAGATAGTGACTTTTTCAACATGTTGAAATATTTACCTAAACTATTCGAATACACCTTCATGCCAAATTTCGTAGCTCTAGCTCAAACGGTGTGGAAAACGATTGAATAACAAACAGGGGCAACTTCGGGCAGCAGTTTTTTGTTTTATATTGACGAAGATACATTTGACTCTAACTTACAATAAGTCTGACAGCGGAACAACACAGAACAACATAACTTTAACACAAAAACATAGACTATCGTATTTTAACGCTTTCAACTAATAAAAATTATTGTTTCACTAATAATTTATATTTGATAAATTATTATTTCGTAAATGTTTTATATATATTCTACGTACTTTCAGGCGTTGATGCAATCTGATCTGATCTGCTTCAATCTAAAGTTTTTATACTACTTTCAACTCGTGAGTCGTTTACTGCCTCAGTAACACAATCGAACAAAGGTAGCTTTGTGACTCCTATTCTGGGACAGGTAAAAGGAAATAAATACTTTAATTTCTGACCATTACAGATGTACTCTAACCAACCTATCACGAAAAAAATCCCTAACTAGTTACTTTTTTTTTTTACTTTTGGCCAGGTTTTTTGGAATTGGCCGCACTGTGTGTTTTGCCCGGAGACAGGTTTACGATGCGAAAGTCCCTGGCAAGGTGAACCGATGTTGGTGTGACATTTAAAGTGGACTCCGAACCACTTGGGTCCCCATCGGCTATCAAATACGGGATTCCTTGATTAAAAAGCAGCGAGCGTTGCAAGTTACTAATAGGGACCCAAGTGGTTCGGAGTCCACTTTAAATGGCACACCAACATCGTGTATGTATAATATTCCTTGACTTAGCGCATATGTGGGACTTACAAGCAAAAGCTGCAATCTCCATTTTTTGGGAAAACCGAGATTTTGATGGAATTGTATACATTAAAGTGTGTAATGAGGGTAAAGCCCTACTTCTTTGCGCATTTTGTAGGTTTTTTTAGTAGGAACCACAGGAAAAGAAGGAGTACCCATATACTATTATATTTATCACCATAATTTTTTTT
>JAGDQP010000755.1:2704-49139 GCA_022664845.1 Lepisma saccharinum
AAATAGCGACCTGTCAATCCACGGAGTGAATTTGTGTGTCGTCTATAAAATTCAGGCAACAAGCACGTGTTTAATAATTAAAATATGCAAATGTGGAGTGAATTTGCGTGTTGATACTACTTCCCTAATATTATAAAAATGTATCTCGTCCCTCCACAATTTTCAAAAATCAAACAAAGGTGAGGGTGAATGTAGAAAGGAGAATCAATGCGGACATATTTGTAGATAAGCAAAGTTTCAAATATATGACAGGAGAAAATAAATTCTCTGATCGAGAGAAACCCTTTAATAAACTGAAATGAGATCTTAAATAGTTATTGAGTGAGAAAAAGTGCTTTGAGCATAATTATAAATTTTATATTAAAGATATTCTACTTCAGAGATATTTATTTGTCATTTAAAATTGTTTTAATTAGTTTTAATTGACTTAACTAGCAAATATCTCTGAAATACATATCAGAAATACATATAAGTATTTCATATATTGCATTCTAATATATTGTAAAAGATATACTCAATGTTCGTTAAAATTTTCTACTATGTTCTTTTCAATTTTATAACTATAGATTACGTTGTTTAACTAAAACTAAATGTATTTTATAAAATATAGATTCTACGTAATATACACTGTCCCCACATGATAATATACGTATGAATACTTTTTCTATGCAATAAAGTTTCAACCCTTCTCCCTATTTACTACTTAGTATATCAAGATACAAGGACACGGCCAAAGTTTTGGTTATTGACCTACTGATAATATATAATGAAATTGAAAAGAGTTGCCTAAATAGAAGCAAAGTTTCGTTTCTTTTTTAGAATAAGATTAATCCTCCGCAATTAATACTATAGTCTCGCTAATCGTGAGTCCAAATCAAATACAAGAAGGTATTTAATAATGAAACTTTGGTTGTATCTTTGTAATTGCACATCGTTTCTTCATTATCTTAAAGTCATCAAAATATTTATTACAGTCTAATCAACGTGTAAACTATATAATGAATTTACAAGTCACATTTATGGACAATTACAAATTGTGGCATTATCGATAATTATAATTTACTCTCATAAGCAAACTTGAAATCGTTTATTTGGTGAGACAATGAAGGAAACTAATTTATTTGTATAGTCACACAGTGTTGTACGTAACGATATTGGAATGCTCCATTATTATCTAAAGCTACAGCCAGAGAAAGAATTTAACCTCGTTCGCCCATTTGCAGAATAATCCGAGATGGAACTACTTTCAGTTCTAACTCAGTATTTTACTATTGTTCTCGTTGTGTGGTCCGTGTTTATTTTTTTTAGATCTATGTCTAAATTGTAGTTACGTATGTATGCAAATATGCATATAATGGCACATCTTATAAATAATATTCAAGTTGATTACAACAAGATATGAATAATTAAATGGGTCACGTAGTGATAACAAGCGTACTAAGTTAGAACTAATAGTTTGGTCCCTTTTAGACTAAACCGGAAGTTTATCAGGTTATCTGTTCCCTTTTGTGTCCTTAAATTGTTACATTCCACAGTCCTACAATGTTTCTTAACATGTTCTATTGTTTCCTAAACTTGATTTAATTGATGCTATATATATATATATATATATATATATATATATATATATATAATTTTATTGCTATAGAGTTATTTCAATAGATTTTCTCAGTATTACTTCGTAGTAATTATAGTTTTATAAAGGTCCATGGTCTCTTCACAGGAATACAGGAAATAGGCTGCTTTTACTGACCTACTGGAAAATTTAGTAATCGCTGATTTCTCTGTACTCCCATTGTACCTGTAGACCTTATGCTGTTTTAATTCTGGTGTCAATTTAGTTTCCTTTACATTCGAAATAGAGTCTTCTCAATGAGAATTAGTTTTATAAATACATAGAACTTTATGATGAAGATTAGCTTTAAAATAACACAGTTTTTAGGTCTACACAGTACTCTGCAAATTAATGGAAACAAAGCAATACATCTATAAACATTGTCCAAGTTTTACAGTGTTGACTCACTATAAACAAAATAGTTTTAAAGTTGAAATGGAGGCAACTTCCGATTTTTTTATGTACATCAAGTCTCTGTAGGTACAGATACAATTGATATTAAAGAGTGAAAAGTATGTGTGACTGGACCGGGGGTGTCCTGGTGTTCGAACCCAGGTCCAGTCACATACTTTTCACTCTTTAATATCAAAGTAGTTTTAATTTGAAATATTTGTTTATAGTAAGTTGGTTGCCTTTGTTTGGTTAGAATGAGAGTTTTACAATTTTCTTTAATTTTATCACTGAGAAGCCAAATATTTATTACAAAAGGAATGAGTGTTTGCTTGGTCGCGGAGTTTCCTTTAGCAGGGATGTCTCCATTATCACCCAGAAATTTTCAATTGGATTGACGTCGGGAGAATTTACGGGCCTATCTAGCATCTCAATCTCGTATCTTTGATGGTTTCTACACCATCTTTGACACGTGGCATGGTGACCAGTCGAGCTGAAAAAAAACTTCGCAAATCTTTTTCAGTTCTGGTATAGTTTTGCGGTGTAGTACCCTCTGCATTTTTCGAGCTCATTAATTCATCAAGTGCGTGAAGAAATAAAGGGAAATATATCCGAAACATCTTTAAGGGTGTTTCACAGATAATATGTACGATTTTGTACTGACATAATGTTATCTCTTGCCATCAACAAAAATAGTGTTTCGTCTTAAAAGTTACTTTCCGCCAATCACCAGTAGTCCCATTTTCATATCTGTCGCCCATTCAAGTGGCTGCTTCATCATTGCTCAAGAGCTGTTTCTTTGATAACGACCAATTCGTCTTCCGTGCTTCAGTAGCCCACTGCCTCTCACAATTATACTTCCGAGCAATATGTGTAAGTAGTAGTAAGAATAATGAAATCACGATGCCCACGTAGCTCGGATAGGAGAAAAACGAAGATTATATTCCATCTTGCCTGGAAATCCGGAGGAAAAGAGACCGTTGGGAAGACCAAGGCGAGGTTGGAAGGAACAATATTAGAAGGGGTCTTCGAGAAGTAGGTGTTTGTGATGAAAACTGGCTTGATCTGGCTCATCCCAATGGCGAACGTTTGTTACTACGGCGATGAACTTCCGAGTTTCGTAAGCCATAGAGTAAGTAAGTAACAACAACTTTGATACATCGATCTTTCAAGATGTTTTGAACAGAGAATAAGTAAATTAAGAAATCTCACACGTGAGTAACTGTCTACTGAGAAAGGGATAGAACAGGAAGCAGAATGAGAAAATTACAAAAAGAAATGAACTGAAACAGAACAATGACAAGAGAGAAGAATAAAGATTTACAAAGAGAAACAAAACTCATAATGCCTTACACGAGAAACGTAAATAACAGAAATGGGAATGCATTAAATGTATTTGATCAAGACAAGATATAAACCACCTCTAAAACCTAGAAACAAACAGTGACCTAATAAGAAAAATCTCTATCATACAAAAAATTACGAGTATATAAAACTAAGCTGTTGTGATTAAGTATAACTAGGACATATTGGAAGAACAATTGAAACCCGAATTAAGCAGTAAGACGTATAAGTAACAAGGGAAGGAGAAAGAAACCAGCGAACGGTGACAGAACTTTTAGTATAGTTAGCAGCCCATTTCTTTACCAGAGATCCTTCAGAAAAATGTCTATTGAAATAAGCGTACAAGAATATAATTCCAATAAAAAAGATAGTTTGAAATTAAATGCAGATAGAAGAACGATGATGGCAAATATCATATCTACATGATGATGAAGTAGGTTGTTAGGTGAGTCAACGAAACATTCGTAAGAAGACTTTCATAAATATTGCCCCAAAATATCTGAAGAATAATGTACTTATGGTACAATGTAAAAGAATGCGAAGTATTTTAATTATTATTAGATTCGTTATATAGGGTTACACTGTCTTAAAGATATATTCTTGAATATTAACAAGTGATAAAATAAAAACGTGTATTTTACTGTAATTAATACGTAAGATATTGTAAATTAAACACCATTTCTATAAAATGTAAAATTGACTTACGTCCTTTATCTTACTTTTCATAGAGTACGTTTGTAAACATAACACTTTGCGTAGATACTTACTCGTTTTTGGTTTTCCATTTACTCCAAAGCAAGTAAAGATATAAGTGGGTTAACTATAATAAAAAAGCACGTAGTAGAGAATTAGACCGAAAACTTGTATTATTTATTTGACGATCAAACTATAGTCCCTCTACCATCAATGAAAGGTAATCAATAGTATGATGTTACACCTCAATTCAGGTTAAATTCGTGCTCCCTAACGCTTCCTATTTGCCTCTGATAATCGAAGTCCCCATTTTAAAAATTACACCAATGTAATTTTTGCTCGCTTCGTGATCGGCTGCTTTATTATATATGAGTTGTCTTTATAAATCTTTTGCCACATTTCTATCACAAAATATTTCACTAATACCTGTACAATCCTATTGCATATCTTGATTAATTCCAATTCAATTTCTCTCTCTTGAATTTTGCAGTTGTTTCTAACACAATAATAAGTTTCTTCGATGGATTTACAATATTAATGTATATATGTAAAAACATGTACTATACCACAGAGAAACATTGTGTTGAAATAGATCTCACCTGGAACACAATTACACTGACAAGTGATAATTCATGGCATACCCGCTCGTTATTACTCGATGTACTCTCCATCGAATTGACCTATTCCATTATATATGTAGACATAGGTAGCCCAGGGTAACACAGGACCCTGGATAATCTCACTGCTGAAACTATGTAACAGAAATCTGCTTATTCTGGGCTCGTCAATGCTATCCAATGTCACCTTAGAAGACAGGTGAAGGTACGGCAACTCCAGTTATACCAGTTATTTGTGGCTGATAGGAGGATTTGATTTTGGTTCAGACCTCGTGAGCTTAGGAATCCAGTACGTTAAGATGTCACCTCTTGGCCTGATTGTGACTAATAAATAACGTGGATCGTGGTCAGTTGATATCAGATAGGATTTCTAGTATGTCTATTGTAGAAACGTTCTTGATAGTTTCCCGGTACGTTTTTATTCTTGGAGACTCTTTAGAATACATCCGTTCCAAGATTCCATGAACGAGTAAGGAGATGGAATGTTGCAACAAGGAAATGCGATATGTCATCAATTCATGGTTGACAGAAAAGAGTGGGAAGAACACTTAAATAAATCTAGCACCATGAAGCGTTGCCCTCCAGTGTCTGGAAGTACACCTTTTGGAGCACCAGTGGATCCGCACCTTCGAAAGCGACGGAAGAATGCGATGTTGTGCAGACTGAGTGGTTGGGTATACTTGTGGAGGACTTCTAAGTACTTGTGGACTCCTTGTGTGGACTGGTTGCTGCTCTTCTCCACGTTCAAGTACCCCAACCTCTTTTCTAGGTGGCACCGTATCCAACGAATTACTGCATATTTATGTATAATGTAATTTTCTGTAATAATACTAAAAGAAATAATATTTAGATTTCTCTTACGTGCTAACACTTACGTACTAAGAAATTCGTTGACATTGTTCATATTTCTGAAATGAAAAACATGAAATTTCAGTAATGATGAGTAAGATTAAGTAAGTTTCTATTAAAAGGTGACATTCCTTAAATAACATATCAAGCATATCAACATATCAAGCAACATATCATATCAAACATGTCAAAGCATATCAAATATAAAATTATTTTCAGTTATTATTTAGGTGCTCTTCGTTGTCTTCGTAGCACGTGTTTTATATAGTATACGTTGATGGTTTAAAATTACGTTGCAGCCCTTTTATAAAGAATTTCAAGCGATCAACAAAATGAGTTCCTTATATCCGAACTTCGTTATAAACAATCTCACGTATTTTCCCTCGTCAGCATCATCTTTGTCTCAAGAGATATGGCTTTCCTTTTGTTAGTTACCTTTCAATCCAGAGATGCATAAACACGAGTTAAAATTCAACTTGCGGCGTGCAAATTCTTACATCTACCTACCAGCTTACAGCAACCGAAAGCACCTAATTCTCTCTTTGCTTTTAACATAATGAGCTCCGCTGAAAACCGAAATCTATTTTACGCTGGCTGTCATCCAAGTAGAATTAGAAGGAGTGAGTCATGCCTTGATTGCAGCTGTGAACAAAAGAAAGTTGATCCCACTGCTTTTCTCCACTCGCCTTGTTACAAAACAAACAAAGGGGAAGAGTGTTCATGGCCTTCAACCTTTTGTACTTCCGTCTTTACATGTACACAATAGCCACGAAAAAGCGGAAAATCAATACGTCCGAAACATGAACCCATTCTGAAAGCTTCGCTACAAGCGGTCTTGACGGGAAATATTGTACGTAATATACGGTCATTTCTTCCACGTTTCGAATAGGCAGGGTGACGGGGATTTCATTTATGTTCGCAATATCAAATAATTCGCTATATCCGAGCTCGTTATAAGTGGGCTGCACTGTATAATAACATTCATAACTGGTTATACTATTGTAGTTTAAATACATCAATTAAATTCACTGTTTGTGAATAAGAATTTCTTGAAAAATAAAAATGCCATGTCAAACAGCTTCTACAAATTAACCTGCATTCCCCACAGCTGCTGTCCCAGAGTAAAGTTCCTGGTTCACTTACAACGCCCCTATTATTTATTTTTGTTTTCTTTAGGAATTATTTAGTAATGCATTGTAGTAATGTTTATTTTGAGGCAAATCTTTTATAGTTAATCAAATCTAATATTCAATTCTCTTTCTGTCAACGATTGTCCTCACTTGTGCTATAGAATACAGAATTTCTCTTTTACCTGTTAAATACTTTCTTACTTGATTATTTAATTTCACCTGTATTTTTTCTTTTATTGAAATTTTATTGATATATTGTATTATTTATTTCCCGCTACACTAACCTACTACTTTAGTTTGAATCATCAGAATCTTTATGCTTTGCTTGGAAAAGGAAAGTAGTCGAGAATGTCAAGTTATTTCAAGATACAATCCTAGTATTGAGGAAGACCAGGGAAATATCTTATCTTAGATTTAGTAGAGGATTGCTGAATTCGGAATTAGAATTCCTTTATCTCCCAATGTATATTTTTTTCGAAGAATTCAACATCACTTTCTGACTATTCTATTATCCCCAATATTACTGTCAATAATAAGACTATTCCATTCTATTTAACAGTAAATAATCTTGGCGTCACATTAGACCGACATCTAGAATAGAAGGATCATATTAACATCGTTTGCAGAAAGGTGTTCTGATCACTACACTCTCTAGCTAGGTTAAAAAATATATCCTTCCAACAAGTGATAAAATCTCGTTGAAAAAGCACGTGTTTTCGTTTCCCACATACTGATTGATGTAACTTCTAAAGTACTTTCTTAGTTTAACGGTGAACTGGTTCATCGTCTCCAGTGGATTATGAATTCATATATATTTATCTTTAATTTGAAATATTCTAACCATTTATCGACTTTCAAGCGAAAGCAATCCTTTTTAAAACTATCTGAGAGACGATTTTTTCTACACATAATCAGAACTATTATTTAAAACAATGTGCGCTAAAAAGCCCAATTATATTCTTCAGCATATTCAATCTCTTCATGTCCATCATGGTCTTAATACAAGATCAAGAACCAAAATGATACTATCCATCTCCAACATAACTCTAACTTCGTTAACAAAAGCTAAACTTCCCAACTACGGGATGATCACGCTCGACCTGGCTTACACCATTCGGTATAATTATATTGCCTTTTTGCAAGTCTCAATATTCATTGTACGTATATTCTTCAAAATTCGGTTCTCCATATTTATTTTCATTTTTCAAATTACCTAAATTACTTGCGTTTGCTACTTAATCTTCGATGCCTTATAAATAACTACGGAGTAGGTTCGTACAAGCCAAGCTGCCTGAGCCTGAGACGCTTAAAGGCAATAAATAAATTGAATTCGTACAAGAAAAGCAAAGATTTCTAAGTCTTAAAAGGCCAAAATAGTTTTATTGATTACAAATATTGGGTAATGTCATACGTAATATCTTATTTTAACACAATAAAGAATAAAACGAAGACATGCCTGGAATACAATGTTCAGTCATCATCATAATCGCATCTTAATTATACAGCCATCTGCCACCTGTCAACCAGGTTTTAAATACCGCGCTTGAAGAAATCTATGAATTTGGACCGAAGGAACTCTCCACTGTTTGTCGCACGTTCTCCGTGTATTCCGTCAAATTTATTTGGAGGCTGCAAAACAGATTGAAATCTGTAGGCAAAAGGTCCTGTGAATGAGGTGGGTGAGGAATTTTCTGCCATTCAGATTTCTGTAATTTTTCACAGATGTAAAGGGGCGTTATCTCCGTGAATCAACATACCCTTACGAATGGCCAGTACCGGACATTTGTTCAATAATGCAGATCGTAGCCAATTCAATTGTGGACCGTGCCATGATTGTCTGGCTCGGTAGCATGTATATATATATAATACCGCGCATATCCTACCTAATACTTACCATCACTTTGAGTGGGTACAGTTATTGCCTTGTCATTATTCACACTACACCTCCATTAGGAACCACTGCCGTCTGGGTTTAATGTTGTCCTAAAGATCCATTTTTCGTCGCATGTCACTATTCTGTCCAAACATTGTTCCCTTCTCTAACGGGTGAATATGGTACTTCAAATGTTCACACGGTGCCACTTCTGCTGCGGTGTTAGCTTATGAGGACTTCTTTAGTTTTTCCCATTTGGACACATAACCAAGATTCTGAAGATTACTATGAATATGTCGAATGGAGTACTATGATAAATTCTACCATTTGACGCGGATTATCCTCAGCAGATGCTCGCAGAACGTCTTTGTCTTTGTTCTCTGGTCGCCCTTACAGTGACACTAGGTGAGGCTAGTGCTTTCAGACCACTTTTGTCAGCCATCGATAACATTTGCGAACATCTCAAAGACTCAGTGACCACATACGGCATTCATGTTTTGTGCCATCACGGTCGCTAAATGCCCCTGATAGGACTCATAAACCATAACACTTCGTGTGTGTTCTTGAGACATTGCCGTGTCTACACACGCGTCAATACCACAGAACATGTTGCAGACCAACCTTGCGGCTTTTTATAGTTCGTGATTTGCCTGTTGCATTGCGTCGCTTCCACGGTTGTGCTAAAAACAATATTACTTATGGGATGGAATGGTCTAATATTTCTAACAAAATTAAGATGAATACTGAATTGAAAGTAAAACAGTAAAATATTAATCATAAGAGGTTCTATCTTACCTTGAGAAATTTAACCATAACCTTGGTAGCCCTCTACTACTTCAAATATGTTTTCATCAGGAAGAAGGCAATTGGCAATATCTTAGTCCAGAAATAAAGGGAGATTCAGTTTGTGTTCACTTCCTAAGCTGAAATTATCCTTATTGATGACGTAACTTGCTGCTCCTATTCTAAGCTACAGGATAGACAACTCGAATTCTTTTATGTTAATCAATTGAGGAATTTCTGATTCGCCCACTTCCACTCGATGTCATCACACTTCCGAAATCTGTGGTCGTATTTTCAAAGAAAACAACTAAAATAACACATATGACAGCACTGTTGAGCAAGAAAACGTCACAAAAGTTGTGTATGTACAAATGTATGTTGCACTTACAAGTCCCATGCCCCTGCTCCAGATGGTACCAGTAGGACTCACTGCGCGGTATGGCCGGCCCGCATTGCAATTCATCCATCGCAGGAAGTCGACATGCTGCCAGCAAGAATGTTGTTCGGGAACGTCAGGGTAATGGGTCCCACTCCTTCAGCAAGAGTTCTTGAAGATCCTGGAGAAACTTTGGCGGAGGTTGGCGACCCGTTAGATGCCTCATCAGAGTGTACCAGACATATTCTTTAGAGTTCAAGTCCAAGGAGCTCACTGGGCAACCTATACGATGTATATTCTAGGCTGTAGGAATGTTTTATCACCACCTCACCTCAATGTGAACGGGCATTGTCGGACATGTTCTGACCGTTCCCTAGAAACAGCGGAAGCATTATTGGAAAATGACGAAGCAAAACACATGGGCTGTGATAACACAGCTGTTTAGCATGCGGAGTGATGTACGTGCATCCAACATTATGCCTACCAGCAGTATCACATTGTAATTCCCATACCAGTAGTTTTCGAAGACGTTGGATGTACTGAATGTGATTTCAGAAGAATACGTCTCGGGTCACTTTCAAAACTGAAACGGGGCTCATCAGGAAATTCCTCTGCTTCTATGCTTCAACTATTCCTTTGTTCATGTACCGTGGTCTCTGCACTATCTTGCACGAACTCTCCTGTAACATGCTGTCAGCGTAGTACGTCGTATGGGCTCCATGTACATCACTGTACTGCACAATATGCCTCGATACACCGAGATCCTTGGCTATAAAGTTTTAGTTCGCCTGACGCCTGGTACTAATAGATCTGCTGGGCGATGTGGAGCAGGAATATCCAGAATTGAATTTACCGCTTAGATGAAGGTCCTGTAGAAACCGCCCCAATACCCTGCATATGATACCGGCCTGAATATACATTGTCTGGAACAGCACCTATGATACACCGACTTCCACTCCCCCTAAGCATTCTTCCTTGCCCTCTTATGTCAAAATGTAACGCTGCGTCATGACTCTCTTTTCATCGTCTGAGGCATGGTTTATTTTCTTCTGCAACAGTGCTCCTACCTATGGCTTTTGTTTACCATGGGTCTGTAGATACAGTTACAGATTTCAGGAACGTTTGATGACTTACAGGCGAGTGGAAGTGTATGTCGCAGAAACTCCGTTAAGTAATGTGCATTGGGGTAGTATAATAATTCAACCATATTAAATCTTAAAGGGTGTTAGTTGTAGGAATCTTTGAGGTATTGAAGGCACTTAAAGATCAATATTTTATTATTCATCCATCCCATTTCCAAAATATATATATTAAAAGAACCATGACGTTTTTGTCTATGTATTTTTTCGTTGCCATGTTTCTTACAGAGATAATGGAATTCTTTAATGAATCAAATGTTCAATGTGTGGCTTCTGATCGTGATGAAAGGAAACAGAAATCAAAACAAAATATAATGATTATAAAGTTCCATGGTGTTGGTGATGAATAAGGGAGAAACATCTTATGCTAACTCTTCTGTTCCATAATTCGACTATAGAAGCGTCTCCCTTTAATTCCACTCAAACAGGACGAAGAGCTCCTTCTTACCTAGAGTATGCAAAAATGATGTACAGTGTTGCCAGCTCCAAACTTGTATAATAACTTTTTGTCAATCTATAGAGCTGATAAGAAAACGTGTTTCTGTAAATGTAATTCTCAAACTAATAGGTTTAGTTCCGATGTAATTACGATTCGTGTTTCGAACTAGGCAATTGTGAAATATAAACGCTGAAAATCAACTGAAAAATTAAACAAAGATATTGAAAACATGTCTCAAATATGAAAACGAAGCTGAGTCTCATTCCATCGAGTTGATTATTTAAAACTGAATCACATAAACGTCATTAAAATACCAAAGTGGACAGAGACTGGTATAACAAAGTAAATAGAAGCAAAGAAAGTTGCTTTGGGCACATCATTTGTAGGAAACTATACAGTTTCACAAAATATCCCATTTCTGGAGAATCTCAAACCACAATCATTTTCAATTGTTTCTTTCTATGACTGATCGAAATCTTCACAAAGGCAATAAAAGATTATATTAGTACATATACTAACACCATCGTTAGTGCTAATAAACTGTGTACATTCCGTAAGTAATAGTCATTGTTAAAATTAACGCACATCAAATATTCTTTAAATCTGCTGAGATCAAATAGTTTGCTACAGCATTCACAAAAGGTAAACTCAACTTTAAGATGAATGCTCTTCAATATTCCTGAACTTATCCGGTAAGCACCTTTGATATATGTGAAGCATACTCCGAGTAACATCTCTAAAGAACTTTTTAAAAGATTCTTTCAGCTTTCCTTGTATTTTACCTTCATCTTTAGCAAAATACTGTATTTTAGATATTTTTCTAATCACTAGGATTTCCGTTTAAAGGGAGGTGATGTACATCAAATGAATATTCAGAATGGTATACGTTCCAGTGAGACTGCTTGTTCGTTGCTTCTTTAGACGTACGTTAATATAAAATACATTTAGAATCAATGAAAGCATGAAAAAGTTTACCTAACCAATAGAGTGAGACGAGCAGTCGTAATAAAGTTTTATTTCTTTCGAAGGGTCTATGTGTGTGACATTTGTGGTTTCAGTAATGCCTTGTTTGAGATGATTAAATGTAATATCACAAACAGGAAGTCATTTGAATTACTTTTTAGAGGATCACAGGTCAAAAAGTGACCCTATCATTTCGACGGACCGAGGCAAAAATTGTTGATGAGGTTATGTGACGTAAAAAAATATATTTAAGATGTTTCCGAGAATTAGGAGTTTGAAAGTTTTGAATAGTGTTTTGAATATTCTGGGAAATTCGAATTCTATTCTTGTCAAAAATATGGCTCAAAGCGTTCTAAAATAGACGAAAACATAATTATTAATACCAAGTCGAAAAAGTATTTCGACAGGATTTGAAATGATCCTCGAATTTGAAATCAATATTGCACGATCAGGTGGAAGGCCTGACAGTCAATGGGGACCGCTTTAATAAAAGTCTACACGCTTTACGGGCTTGAGGAGTTCGTTAAAAGCAGTAAGTTGTTTTTTTAATTATGTGGAATCTGAAAAGCAGTAAAACGTTGGCTTCCTTTTGTGATTTTAATTTGATAGAATCTTGAAACGTCAAAAGATAATTTAAAAGATTTACCTGCTAACATCTACATGTCAGGGATAGGGATAGGGATATTCAGAAACTCGCACATTCAGTTGTAAGCTCAGAGATTGACACATGCTTTGTATTCGTTCTAATTTTGCTTCTTTATAAAAGTAGATGACGAATAGATTTCTTTTTCCCTTTGGGGACAGATGTTTAAATGAATTGGACGATTATTTACATGATATAGAGAGGATGATTTGTCAGTTCTTGGGTTATGAGTTCATAGTAGACGCCTGCTTCAATCAAAATCGCTGTATCGAAATACGTTTCTGAACTTGTACAGTAAATAACATACCTGTTGCTTTTGAGAACATGAGATGTACATAAAACAGTTTTTGATTTTTTAAATGTCAGTTTCTTCCAAACACGTATCTTACTTCAGATTTTCCCGTATAGAGAAGGAACAAAATTCATCTGCAGGTTATTTTTTGCAGGTTTTCTTGGAAAGGTTCTGCAACGCACTGGGCAACAGGTTTTTGGCTATCCTGGCTGGAGTCGCACAAAAACTGAAACGGCACCCCCAACCTAATGATCCCAAAAGTGGATCACACAGACAAATAGGGTCGCCAGGAGCCTAGAGTACCCACGCAACGCATCTAACCTAACCTCTAGCTCCAAACATTTTCTACACCCCAGACGAGCGGCGCAGAAATGCCTTCCAGATTTAAGAATATCTGGGAAAGAGGATTCCAGATCCTTGTGATCACTGTAAAAAAAAATAATTTAGATCGAGGGAGGAAATACCGGTAAGGCGACACCTCCAATCTTTTAATTAGATCGTCAGTTCATACTCTGAAGTACCAGCTGATTCAGATTAGCGACAGATTAAGAAAGAAAAACACAAATCTTTACTTGGGAAATAATCTCAAACGATGATACGCAAAACGACTCATATGTGACTCATACGGTGTCTTTACTCACTTCGAAGTCTACAGGGTGGCAAAAGACCATGTCTTACCTTTACCTTAGTAGGGCCCACACCTGTAGTCTGGAATCGCAATTCCTGAAATAAAGACGAACGAACACAACGAATGACGGTCGCAACTCAGTCCAAACGTAGTGTCATAACGCAAAACGCAAATAATATATATTAACACAAATCACATGCTGGAGTCACTTCATATTTCAACGCAGAAATAACCAGAAATTCAATATATAGTTCCTTTCCCAAGTTATCACTTCTCAGCTGGCGAAAGAATCCTACCACTAGTCTACAGATTTATGAACCGATCTAATCTAATTAAAAATCACATCACTTAAAACGATAGGTTTACCGAAACACAGAAATAATGAGTATCAATTGCTGTCAACTTCACGTAACAATTCATAGCTAATTTCCAATAGATATTATGTTAAACATTAAATAACTCACTGCACTTTTTAAATATTACCAAACACTGTAAGAGGATTATGAACTAATGCCTTATATCGTACCTGGTTAACTGAGAGGGTTCTACACTACGTTCACTGAATATAAACTCAAGATTTGTTTTCGAAGAAATATAAAAATTTCATAATTCCAATTTATTGCTTTGAATGTACATATTTCACGCTTTCGGCTATGATAATTTTATCAGAATCTGAACAGAATTACTGTTGCATTGTAAAACAAACAAATTTGAATCGCTGGTATACATGAATTAAGCCGAACCGAAAGTTATGTAGTCACACGTAAATGTCCATAATTTCTGTAATTATTAACAAATTTCGTTGATGTTTTCACAAATTATTTCCGAAATATTGTTGTACAATTTGGAAAAGTTTTAGTACAGTATTACTTACACGAAAGAAGTTCTAGTCCAAAATGCATGATAATTAAAGAATCACTTTAACCTTTATATTTTTGTGACGTCATTACAGACGATTACTACGTTATACAAAAGACGTTCTGAATAAATTTTGAAAATACAAAATATTGTTATAAAATATGATTTTTCATTGGAGAATAGTGGCTGGAGTTGAAACCAAAAGTTATCGAACCATGTCGAATAAATTAAAATTTACTATTAACCTAAAAACGGTACGCAAAAATAATCGAGCAGACAGGTTGCTAATTTGATCAAGTAAGAAAAATATGCGGTAGCTGTCAAACATGGCTAACCGGGAATTTCGAATAAATATGGAAAAACGGGAGACGAGAAATTGGCATTTGATTATTGAATTCCAACGAACCGATATTTATAATGCAAGAATTCGGTCAATAGCGGCCCCATACTAAAATTTAGAACATATTATACATATTAACAAATAATCTCAAAACAAAATATTAAATTTTGATGAGGTGAAAATTCCGAAATTATGATGTCGAAAAAGTCCTGTTAGTACTTGTATCGGTTTTTATTCTTCTTAATATGATTTAAAGTAATTTTCCGGAACGGACGAAATCAATCGAAATATCATCGAAAATTAAGTTAAATTTAGTTTTTACATCTACCTTTCGTAGACAGGGCTTAGGAAGTACAGGTGATGGAAAGCCCATGCATCTGGTCGCTTCGGTTTAAAAATTGGAACTAAACTAACATGGCGTGGGAGAGCAGTTCTCCCAGCAAACGGAGAAGAAGGCTGATTCACACCAATCAGCAAAAAACAAGTCACGAAGCATTGACTAGGGCCAATCAAAAACAAGCGTTAGATCCAAGTCATTGCTGCGTGACTAACGAAAACCTGGATGGATAACGATTAAAAATCCAAAGAAAAATCCAAGCGGAAAACGCTCAAAGAGTCTAAAACCAACCAAAGAGAATGAGCTAAAGAGAACACACTGAAAGAAAACAAAACGGAGACTAAGAAAAATAAAAGGGGAGAAAATAAAAAATAAAAATGGAACAGCAACTAGGCTGTTACAGTTCATTAGCTTCGTAATCATACAGAAAAACAGATCTCAATGTCAAGTACATGTATGCAATATGAAACGGTTATGCAGATATTTTTCACGGAACATTTCTTGTTTCGAAAACGGGGACTGCAAAATTTATTTTCAAACATATATTTTGTGTGTGTGTGTGTGTGTGTGTTCTAGCAATTCGATGGACTAATCTGTCTATAAATGTGAAATTCATGAATGCATACCACTTTGAATCGTGTGTTTAGTTCCAATGGAATTATTTATTGCGTCATTAGAACCAAAATTGAACAACAAAATAAAATACATATACAGTATGTATGTGCATTTATTTAAAAAAAGTAAATTTTAAAAAAGAATACACGATCTATTGCTAGCAATGTTTCCTGCTATAACGAATGCTGCAGTTGCACCCAAGAATATTTTAGATTTACTACGTTCACACAAAGATGTCCATAGAAGTATCTCGTGAATGTGACACTCACAAACAAGACTACGGTATCCAATGCTATACAAGCAACAGAAGTCAATCAGGAGAATTTGAAGTATTAAAAATTATTGGCATATATTCAGCAAAGGAAAAAACATGCAGCAGATAAGTCTGTGTGCTGTAATAGATCATATACTTACTTCAAATTTCGCTCATAATACTTTAAGAAACTTATAGAAAAAAGGAATAAAAGAACATATTGTAAAGCGCTACTTACGACCAGATTCAAATACTGTTATGTGATCTACAATACTGCCACAGAGGTTTGATGAAATGAACGCGAGAAAGGAACAATAACTATAGTAATTAGAAAATCAAAAGTTTATTGTTAGAATTGCAGTTATCAGTTTGTAAAAGTATTACAACAATATTGAACAATACAGTAGCTAATATATTGTTTTAAAAATAGGTACATTTTCATTCTTTTTCGTTAAATCTTTTATTTTTCGTAGATTGAATTATGTTAAAAGAGATTGGAAGATTTTTTCTACTGTTAAAATACAGCGAACGCTCTACTCATAGAATCTAGAAAAAGACTTCATATTTCATTAAGCTTTTAAAAGTAAAACCTCTAACTCTTACGGATATAACATAGAAGTGTGTCAGAAAAATACTGCGATAGAACACTGAATTTTTGGCTCATACAGTAAAACATTGCGAAAAATTACAAGCATATTTTAAATTTACTTTCAGCATTTTTCTCTTGTTGTTCTTCGCTTGTCAATATTTCAAATTATAATGAGAGAATTCCGCAGTTTCACTGTTAATGCACATGTTTATATGCCAGGCAACTGTGTTGGATAATAGACGTATAATTTCCAACGTTTAACAGAAATTTATGCTATGCAATACCGTATGCAATATATGCGAATTACTCCTATAATACCATGAGAAAGTAATTGTTGAAAGACTAGCAAGAAACTGTAGTGAAACACTAATTACGTCATGATTGGAATAGATGGGGAAAGTTGGACAAGGAGGTGTAACTTTACAATAGTGTATATAGTAAGCAACTAACCATAATGCTTTTTAGCTCAAATGAAACTTTCCTTCTTGTACTGCACAGGGATATAGTTAAATATTTCAGTGCTGTTTTCATTTATCCTGGATATTAAATCATCTTCCAAAAAAGTCAGTTTTCCCCGTTTGGTCCAACCGGTATGATAAAATGGAGTATTCAAATCAAAAGAAAATTTCATCTCACATTGAAAATCATTAACATAAACCTTTAATCTCTGTTTGTGAGTGAAGAAGCTATGAGAACAGTGGTAAGGTTTCAATAAATGAATAACTCTGAAAGACTGATGAAAAATATAATTTCTGTTTTAAAAAGGTATAGAATTGCGAAATAGTTTTGAACATTTTCAAAGCGATGCCCCTTTCTATCGTTATATAAAATAATTGTAAATGTTTCAGAAAATATCTACTTAGAATCTTTATACAAATAGCGAGTGCCATTTTGTCCTACAGCTTGCCTCCACATTTTGTCCCTAAGTTTTAAGATATCGAGATGGCGTTGCTCAGCAATTTGTACAAGGTCAAATAAACTACCATTATATTACACCTAAATAACTGTTAAATAAGGATATTTTTCTGTCCGGGCTTAAACAATACACAAACGAGCTTGCTGTTAAAATATATCGAAGCATAGAAAAATCCTATTTTATTCTAAAGAAAGTCCACTTGGAGAAACGCTAATTATAAAGCCAGTATTCCAACTAACCAAACTTCCTCTGTGTTATATCCAGTAATTCAACTCCACCTGGTTGATACTATCATCAGTCTGGGCTGGGGGACACACCTCCTCGTTCTATATAACCTCTCGTTTTGTCAAACTTTCTCCTACTGTGCATGCCAGAGTTCAGTCTTCCAATATAGCAAAATGTGGTTACACCAGGCACAAGTGCGGATTCAGTGTCAGAGGCCGGACACTCTGCACTGTATGTACCATGGAATATTTCATTGTCTATGTAATTTTACAGTAATGAGTACATTAGAATCATTCTATTTGCTGGATTAGAGCAAGATTTCAAAAGCTTACAATGACGGTAACGGTAACCTCGAAAGAGACCAAAAGATGCAAGCAAGAAACAAATATTATAGATGTTGGTTAATACATAGATTCATAGACGCAGCGACTTAAACTTATCATTGTTAAAGCCACACAGTATATCTTTAAAATAATAATAAATCAGCGATACAATCTGTACAGAGATGGACGTCAGCATAAATAAAGTAGCATCAGTAACAATTTCTGGGTAAACCTTCCGCGAGAAGACAATTCTACAAATTCAATGTAATCAAATCTAATTCAAAACTTAGACAGCATCAATGGTCCTACAACAACTTCAAACGTGTTTTTCTCGCAACGACATGAATTAAATCCAATGTACTATAAGTAAGCAACAGTAAGCTCATCAAAACATTCGATCTGCAATTTGCTCAGACGATTAGCAAGAAAGTTTCTTTCAAAGTGCTTGAAGTTTCTTTCACTCAAGTATTTAAACTCATGATAGTCAAATCAAGAAGCAAATATCACGAACTCTATCCGTTGTATTTAAAGGCATACATTGAGGAAGCAATAATAGACACACTGTGATATGAATGTCTTGAAATACTGTTGCATTCGTAAACTGATTATACGAAACGGCATATTTTATTGGAAACTAACCAAAACTATTTTTAAACGGTTAGAGTTTAAAATTACTAGGAATCGATGAGCATGCAAAATCCACTATATGTATATATATATAAAGGGTGGTGCAATTAAAAATTGCCACCCCTTGTATCGCACGAACGGCTACAAATATGATAAAATGCAAAAACATGTCCAGCATTGTTTTGAGGGGTTATCATTTTGAGCTATAAAACTTGGGCTCCAAGCTCCCCAAGGGTAGGTGGGGGTAACTTCAAAAGTTCAAATCAGAATGGTTGTTGAGTGATATCTCATTTGAAAGGTCTTGACATAAGAATTTTTTGTTGTTGAAACTTTCAAGTCGCTATGTTGTCCATAATCGAAGTGTTCAAAGATCATGTCCATTAAGTCCTTTGCCATCCCTTCTATTCCGAATGGCTACAACCAGTGCTGAACTTGGAATTTATTCTTTAGAATGGTCCCTAGTGGAGAATTAATATTTAAAAGATAAATTTGTGTACTACTGAATGGAAGTTGAGGGCGGGCATTTCGAACATGTAATAAAATAAGATTTTTGTTACAAGTGTGAGTTTTCGGAGTGTTTCAAACTGTATTTAATGGCACATTTGTATTTATTAAAAATTAACTTCAATGTATAATACACAATAGTTAATCATGTGATTTGTGTCTTCATTTATCACAAGTTAAGTTTCAGAGAAACCAGAGGATTGATGAGCAAAGCAATGACCTTAAGCAGATAGTTACAACTGTACACGTATTAAGGCTGGTGCAGGGTAGCTTGTCCTTTAATAAAGTACCATCTTCCTCTTTTGGGCACTGTTTCATTTTCAGCATTTAACTATGTCCAAGTACATTTCTTGCAAAGCATTCACAGGCACTTGTAACTTTCTCGATTTCCAATGTATCAACTTTTTCATTTCAGATTTATATTCAATAAAAACAAATACTTTTTACAATAACGTGTTACATAACCTGTAGTAACAAACGGAATTTCCATACCCCTGTTTACTAAGGCATACTAGTCCAATAACGATCTTTCTGTTCCCAGTCTTCGAATTGTTAACCTGCAATATCTCACAGACTTCTTACTGACATTCGAATCAAATTTCATTGTTTTCAAAGATTCAACAGCTCTTTCAAATGTGTCACTCCACGGCTGTTCACGCATATCGCTGTTTAGGACAATTGAAGGATTTGCCACTAGACCTCAGTGAATGGGGAAACACGCTTCATATTGATCGAAACGGGGTTAACTGAAGCCCCTTTAACGGTATAATGGGTAGTTTATTGTATTCGCAAGGTTATACTATTGTGAACATATTACTTCTTTTGAGATTTTCGTATGTATACTTAGTAAAGGGTCGAAATGCAATTTCTCCTAAAGTATTTAGCCAAATTCAAAAACAATACCATTTTTGTAATTAGAATCGAAGTAGATTTCAAATGATATGTCAATCGACCAATGTTGCTGTTTAAGAAAATTAAACGTTTTGCCACTAGACCGTGGAGGATGGGGCAGCACACTTAAAATTATCACAATATCTCTTCCCCCTCAAAACTAGAGTTGAGGTGTTTTGGGATGTTTCAAAGAAACCACTCTTATGAGATAAAGGCGGTGGCAACTTTCAGTTTCACTAAAATATATAACTCGACCCCTTTTCCGATTTGAAACCTTCAAGTTGCCCTCTGCCTAGCCTTGGGGACTTTGGGGGCCAAGTTTTATAGCTCAAAATGATAGCCCCTCAAAATAATGCTGGACGTGTTTTTGCGTTTTATCATATGTGTAGTCGTTCGGACGATACAAGGGGTGGCAAAGGTGTTTATGGATATGACTTTGAACCCCCGCCATTTTGGATAGGGACAACATAGCGACTTGGGGGGGCTTGGGGGCCAAGGTTTATACATCAAAATGACAGCCTCTCAAAACAATGCTGGACGTGTTTTTGCATTTTATCATATTTGTAGCCGTTCGGACGATACAAGGGGCGGCAAAGGACTTCATGGATATGACTTTGAACCCCCGCCATTTTGGATAGGACAACATAGCGACTTGAAAGGACGGAATAGAAACATGCGTTTCCCGATACTAAGCGAATTTAAATTCTTAGGTGACCTCAGTTTTGCTTGTTACGCATGCTCTCAAGTATTTAAATTGGTTTACTTTCTCTATGACTTCATTCCTAATTCTTATGTTTTTATTTCCTTCATTTCCTGTGTTTCGGCTTGTTATCTTGTATTGTGTTTTATCTATGTTTACCTGTAGACCTATCTCATCTCACCCTTCTACTAAGACATCGATATTGCTTTCTAGTGCATCTATATCGTCCCCTATTAAATCTACATCATCCGCGCATACGAACAGTTGATTCAAACCATTCGATGATCGTCTCTTTCTGTCCCCTTTAATTTTTAAAATCGAATATTCTAATGCAAAGTTAAATAGTAGTGGTTGCATGGCATCGCCTTGTTTCAATCCGCTGCGAATCTTGAAATTATCTGACATATTGTTACCTATCCGTACTCTGCTTATGGGGTCGCTGAGACACATCGTCACTAGTTGAACCATTTTTTTTTCGGAATTCCAAATCGTATCAGGATACGGTATAACTTTTCTCTTTTGATAGAATCATATGCTTTCTTAAAATCAATTAATAGCTGGTGAACCGGCCCATATATTCCCATTTCTTCTCCAAAATTTGTCTCAAGCCGAAAATCTGGTCCAACGTGGATCTATTTCTTCTAAATCCACATTGGTGATCTCCAATTATTTCATCTACATATACACTTAGGCTGTTAACAGAATATTACTTAATACCTTGTAACAGGTTGGAAGTAACGAGATTCCGCGGTAAATTATTACTGTAAGATTTATCGCCTATTTTGTATATCGGAACAATTATTCAGGTTTTCCATTCCTTTGGGGGCTCCTTCCATCTCCATATAGCACTTATCAATTGATGTAGTTCGTTGATTAGTGTCGTTCCTCCTGCTTTAATTAATTCCGCTGGAATATTGTCTATTCCTGGTGATTTGAAATTTTTCAGTTTCTTTACGGATATTTCGATCTTGATCTCGCTAGGTTCGGGAATCCACGGTTCTGCGGTATGCATTTCAAATTACTCTGTTTGTTCCCCTTTGTGTTCATTAAGAAGTTTGTCAAAATAACTTTTTCACACATCGACAATTTTAATCGGATCCGCCTGAAGATCTCCACGTTCATTTCTAATCGTTCCTAGCCTCGACTGGTAACCTTTTCTTTACGAGTTTAAACCTTTGTATAGATCTCGTATGTTATTTGTTTTCCCTTTTACCTCTATCTCCTGAATTTTCTGCTTCAGATATTCTCGCCTTTTGTTTCTAAACCCGCGTGTGGCGTTTCGTTTCGCGTTACTGTAGTGGTTGGTATTTGCTTCGCTTTTTTTACTTAGCCATCGTTGCCTGGCTTGTTTTCGTACCTTATGAAGCTTAAAGCCTTCTTCATCAAACCAACGTTTGTTTTTCTGTTGTTTCTTCTGACCTACACGTTCCTTCGCTGCTCTCTTAATTGTTTCACGAATTGCCTCCCACATCTTACTTACATCAATTGCATTATTAATATCATAATTATTATTACTAGAGTCGGCTAATATCTGGAACCTGTTTGAGAGTTCGAGTTGGTAATCTGCTCGGATTATTTAATCGTTTAACATCGAATTTCAGTTGGTGTGACCCCTTGCTTTCTCTGATCGCGATGCATAACTTTTTGCCTTATCTTTGTGATCACTAATTGATGGTCGGTGTCACCCGCCGCTCCTCTGTACGACCTAACATCCATTATGTTGGTGTGTCTTCGTCTATCTACTAATACGTGATCGATCTGGTTGAGAGTTTTGCCGTCCGTAGATACCCATGTGTATTTGTGTATGTCTTTGTTTTCAAAGTACGTGCTTTTTCCAGTAGGTTTTTCGAAATCGCGAAAGTTATCAGTCTTTCTCCATGGTCTTTTCGTGAAGGCTGTATTTGCCTATAGTAGGTCTATATTTTTCTTCCCTCCCTACCTTTGCATTGAAATCACCCAACACAATTTTCGAATTATACTTCGGTAAACGGTCAAACAGCCTTTCTTGCTCATCGTTGAATATATCTTTGTCGTTATCAGTAGCCACCTCGGTCGGAGCATAGACGTTTAATAAGACCGTGTTGCCCCATCGACTACGTATCGTAACGTACGATAGTCTTTCGTTTACAAACTCTATATTCTGAACCGCCTGAGGGATACTGTTCTTAATGAGGAATCCTGTTCCGAAATCGTGAGACTATGTAGGGATACTGTTCTTAATGAGGAATCCTGTTCCGAAATTGTGAGACTATGTTCCCCGTAGCAGAAAGTGTACTTGCTCTGTGGGATGCTAACTTGACCCTCCAACTGAACTTCTTGTATCGCTAATACGTCTAGCTCGTATTTCTCGGTCTCGCGTAGCTGAAGAGCGTCCGTTTGGTATAACATTCGTACGTTCCACGTTTCTATTCTAAGGTCTTTCTTAATCCTGTTCTTCGAGCCCGCTGAAGCAGTCCCCGCCTGGAGATCCGAATGAGGGACTAGTTTACCTCTGGAACAATTTATAAAGCCACTGTATATGAGAGCGCGCACCATGCGATCTGGGTGTGTATTCAGATACATGCTAGCTTTCAGTAGTAATCACTTATTTATATACATCCTAACAATTATTAAACAAAGAATATGAATATATAAAAATATATGTTGAAAGAAAAAAAGAAGAGAAAGTAATACTCGAACCTGGGATCTTTCATCTAAGAAACAAACCAGTCGACCTGACAAACGACACTTTCGATCTTGTATTGACAGTGCATGTGTTACTTGAGAAGCCCGGCTACGTATATTATTTTTGGTTATATTCTACCAATTTAAAACATCTGAAAAATTCATGGAACCACTAAAAATGCATAACATTTTTTTTGAACCAACTGTTGTCTTAGTTTTTTAAATAATTTTCAAATTTTCTAACCTCTCTAAAAATTTGAATTTGACGCCAAAATAAATTAAAGAATTACCATCTTGTAGAGCTCGAAAAAAATTGTCAATTTAAAAAAGATCATCGTCAGGGATGTATTTAGGGTGTGGGTCCAGGGGATCCGGACACCGCCCCCCCAAAAAAACTCAGAATTTTATGGAAAAATAGTGTAACTTCATGCGTAATTATACATATTTAATATACATTTCATCCCCCGACACATATTGAACCCCCGGAATCCCTTGGACCCTTCCCAAATCCAAATTCTGGGTACGTGTCTGGTCATCGTAGGTGCAAATCCGACCGAGATATTGTTTAACTACCCAAAACACACTTTAATATATTTTGAGGTTAGGTTAGCTCTTTTGAGCTGAAATGTGGTGGAGATGACATTTCTGATGCTGAATATGGTAGTACTTTTTACCACGATTCCTTTCAAGGCACTTTTCACCATCTTACCCTATTAGGCCCTTTGAAATTATAAAAAAAATAGAAAAAAGAAAAAATCTGCCTCTCCCGCCGGGAATCCATCCCGATTTATTTTATTTCGTAAGCCAACGCCCTACCAACGTGCCACGATGGGAGCTGGCAACCAGTGGTCTCGTCGTGTTACTTACTGTCATCACATGACATCTAGCCAACACGTGGCTTTACGTGGATTACATTCAGAGAATAGTACCTTTAGAACTTCAAAAAACCGATTAGAGAAAAAAACCTTGCCGCCAAGATTCGATCACGGGCCCTATGGATCAGCTTTCAAACGCCCTGTTCACCAGACCAAGCTACGGGATGTCGGATAAACTCTTCTCAGTGTTACTTATAGTTCAAGCAGCTCTGCATCTACGCGAGAGGGCACCGTATTCTTTCTATCTGAGCTTCCCTTGTGCTATGGAGGAGAGCGAATGGTTCTGAATAAAACATGCTGCTATATAAACAACACAACTTTTAACGAGATAGGTATCTGGTTCCTGATTGGCCTTCTGCCAGAAAACCCGATACGGTCTACACAAAGTGAACTTTTTAGTTAGCAACACTGATTTCCTTTCACTCCCCGTTTCTACAAGTATGGGGGTATACAAAGATGTAGTATTGACAGGGGGTGAGAAAGAATCAGGTCATGTTGTTAATTAAAAAGTTCACTTTGTGTAGACCGTATCGGATTTGCTGCCAGGAGGCCAATCAGAAACCCTCATTACTTGCGACTAGAGACAGGAAGAGCGCACGAGGCTGAGCCATCCTCGGGCATGTGCATTACTCCTTTAAAGTAAATATTACTTCCAAGAAGGTACTTTCAGTTGCCCATTTGCGTCTTGGTAGCATGTCGAAAAGCTATTTCAAGGAACCCGGGATCGAATCTTGGTGTAGTTTTTTTTTTCTTAATGAAAATAACTTTTCTTCTTTTAACACGTTTTTATTTACTCCGTTTCTTTCTGTCTGTTCGGTACAAATTATTAACTCGCTTTTTTGTCTATCTGTTCGGTACAAATTTTGCAATCGATTTTTAACTCATATCCCATCATCAGATTTCTTTGAAATTTTGTAAACTTGCTTGCTTCCGACGGCAATACAATTTCAGATCACTTGATATACAACAGAATATTCCAGTTAACTGCAATTAATTAATCAATGGAAATTATCCTTAAATGCACGCAACGCCACATCTATTGTGTGAAGTTCTGGGTTGCCTATCTCGCAGGGAGTTTAATATTCATCTATTCTAAAGAAACAATTATTAAAAAGGATTTCTAAAAAAAATATGTTTTCTAAAGATGGACTAAAGAGTAAAAAAATAAAAAATAAATATAATTTATCTTATGAATCGAAAAATCAAAGCGTGGGTACTCTTGCTTACCTTACATAATATCTAAGAGCACCCACGATTTAATTTTCCGATTCATAAGATAAATTATATTTATTTTTTTCTTTTTTTTCTTTTAAGACCATTTTTAAAACTAGTGTTTTTTTAAATACTTTTTTATTATTTTTTTATATATGTAAACTCATTAGGAAATTTAATCAAAATAGTGAACAAACGCATGTGTTAGGTTAGGTAAGTCAGTTACGGTATTTTTACTGCACACACGATTAACTCGTGTTCTCAAATGTGCTCTTCCAATCGCTAGTCACAAACAGAAGGATAGCTTTTCAATGGAAGTGGAAAAATAACTCCTTAAACGTAAAGAACACTGACAAGAGATAAATTTGAGAATTTGGCGTATTGGTAAGACGTTGAGTTACTTAAATTAAAAACCCTGGTTCGATTCCCAATATTTTTTTATTTTTTTCTTCTTCAAAATATATGTTGATATGTTCATATTTATTATTAATAATTGCTTCCTTGCATTTCTCGTAGATTATCTTAAATTAGTGACCAGGGAACGTGGAGAGTAGGTATTGAAAGCTATGATATATATATAAATAAACCGGTGAGAGAAGCGAATTTAATGGGTAATTTATCAACTGCTCTGTTATGGCCAGTGTAACTAAGTAGTCAGGATGTAAGACTGTTGTTCAGAATATCGTTGGTTCGATTCTCCGCCAAGATTCCCAATTATTTTCTTCAAGAAATTAAACATTATAAATGATGTTCGCTATTGCTCATGAAAGAGATTTGTCCCGTAAAAGGAGAAAAACACAAGACAGAGAAAGGGGACAGGGGGAGAGCGACGTAGACTGTGTATTCATAAGCGTTAAATTTTCATTTATTTCTATGTATTGCGCCATTTTTGTTTACCGCCTTTCCTTGTTTTCTCCTCTCCTTTTTCGCTCCCCGTCTTCTTCCATTCTTTCTACCTCTCTCTTTCTCTCTCTCTCTCTTTCTTTCTTTTCTCTCTCTTCATTTCTCTCTCTCTCTCTCTCTTTCTTTCTCTCTCTCACACACACTCTCTCTCTTTCTCTGTGTGTGTGTTTGAACAAGACAAGAATGGGATTTCTGTCTACCTCTCTCGCGGCGCTCTAAATGACGCTGAAGAACTAAAGGTTTACTCCTCCAAATGGAGAAATATCCTGACATTCCATGTTTTCCCGCATATTTGTACTGTCATGTTGGTTGTCTAACTATTAGTCATAAAGTGAAACAATTCTCATGGAGGAAATCGCTTCTGTTTCTTATATATCAAACCTCCAATTACTTGTGTAAGTAGCTTTACATAGGTAGAAGCTTTTCAATTGGGCCCTGCGGCCACCGTTGTACTTCTTCGTTCATTCCAAACCAATCAAATGATTTGAAGAGTACATGTAAAGAACGGGAGGTGTCCACATTTTATTTATTAAAAAATGAGTTTGTATTGGTAATCAAGTATTACACAATCACAGATAACTGCTATGAAAATTGCAATCGAGAAGCGCAAATAATCCGCAGGTTATAACTACTTTTAAAATATTAAAAACATGGTAATAAATGGCAGAGTCAGACTTTACAACACGTTTTGCGAGAAATCACCTTTCATGAACATCATGAATCACCTATCTCTCCATGTGCTCCTCATTTATAGGCTATTCTCTCCGCTGAAGTTCTTTTGAAATTTATGTAAATATGTTACTGGTTATGGCAACTGTTTGCAAGTTGTTTATGTCTCTAAGAAGAGATAGTAAACTGAAAGCTTTTTTTTCTAGTCGGCGATATAACACTGAAACACTTTAATAATACTGCATCAAATACATGTTAAGGATTTTGTTTAAAATTTATAGTTATTCCATTAATTGCTGAAATCTAACATTGCCATACCAAACATACAAAAACTTTTTAAATCCAATAATTAACAGTTCTAAATTATGTGGTCGAAACATAATAATTATATTAAGTTTTCATTGGATAGTAACCACGGTGTGTGGTAATTTGGATATTTTTTACCTACAAGTTAAATTTATTTAATTTAAGGCCTTGTGTTATTCTGGAACTATTAAATGGGTGACAAAAGAAAATGGTGAAGTACCACTCGAGGCTCAGCCTGCAGGAAGAGAGAATGAAGATGATACTTATGTTGGGAGAGCGGAGTTTGTCTCCGAGGGAAAAACACATCTTGCCCTAGGGAAGGTAAAAACACATTTGTTGGATATGTTTGTATTTCAAACATTACTTTGTGAATTTAATCTGGCATACATCTATATTGTAAAATAAGCATTGGTAATACTTTCAGCTATAATTTGATTTACAATTTAAGATTTGAAGTAAATAAGGCTGTAAGTGCCATTTTCCAACTTACGAGAAAACACATTTTTATATTATTTCCATACAAAACAACACATCACTTCATTTATCAACACTCAATAGAAGAATTAAACAATGTGTTTGCACTTCGTTTTTAAATATGCTATAGGACTAACCACATGTATTGCTAATCCTGTAGAAGTGCAATTTTCACAAAAATGGTACTTAGTGCCTTATTTTCTTTAACTTTTATGTCGTTATACGAAACCTGCTCTCAACTTGACCTTTTCTTTAGAGCTTTAGACAACTTTGGCTGAGACCGAAGGGATGATGAGGGGTGAATTGGTGGAATGAAGAAACTGGGAGAACCCCGTGAAAACCCACTCACACGGTATTTGCCCACCTCAAAGCCCACACGGCATGGGCAGGTGTCCGAACTGGTGACCTCATGCAGCAGAGGTGAGCGTTCTACCAATGAGCCACCGTAAACCCTTCTCTAAACTGGCTGTGGTCAAGCATGAAGCAGAAAGACAAAAATTCGAGTTTGCATAGCACATAAGACCCATCGCTTTACTCGTCAGTCATAGTCTTATATTTGATTTTGCCAGGTGATTAGTGGATCACTCCTTAATTTGGTCACTCCTTGATAGTTTTAGGCATGTTACCGATATTTAAGGTACAATTCATAACCAGACCGACTTTGGAGTTGGACCCTCCAAATCCATTTACCCCCTCCGAAAATATTTTTTTTAGATACGTGTCTGGAAGTACTGAATAGCACCGAACGATATCGAAATACCAAAAGTGGAAAACAGATAACAACAGGGAATAATAAATTAAATATGATTGTGAGGAAAAAGTAAAATGAGTTAAATGGATGTCACAGCACTATGACTTACGTCCGTTTCAAGTGAACTCGGTGAACCGCATACTAGTTAGAGTTGAATTTAAAATTAATTAACCTCTAAAATTATTCTATGTTATCATGGAAACTTAGCCTGAATTAATCGTATAAAAATAGTATTTCTTATGATGAAAAAAGTCTTTATGTAGCTATTACTTAATATGCATTTCACTACAGTTCTGTTGTTATTAAATTTCAATATGTTTGTCACTTGTAATTAACATGTAATAGATAGAATTTGAAGCATCTAGACACCAAGTATAGGCTTAGTTTAGTAATATAATATAATTAGAAAGTCACAACGAAAATATCGTAGAAACATTAAGAAAAGCTACGTGATGTTGATTGCAAAGAGACACCACTTGTCCGGTGAAAAATAAAATTATATTATTCTTTTCAATTATGAGGAATAGCCACATTTTATTTACGGCCTTTAGACATCTAAGGCTCAGGCTGGGATTGGGGAGGGGAAAAGATGGGAAAGGTGTCGGCCACGGTCCAAGTTGTAGACTGTGTCATCCCATCATTTGCCTGGTGAGACTAAGGAAACCCCCTGGAAAACCTCAGCCAAGATGGTCGGTCTCTGGGATCGAACCCACGACCTCCCGAATGCTACGCCAACGCTCTAGCACTTATTTACAAACATTTATTGCTTATTCATGATACATGGGAAACTGCTGTTTCAGACAAAATAAATCAGACATTGTAGACAATGACATTTGACGTAAACATAGAAAATGTACAAGAGAATATTTAATGGTTTGAATTTCAAACTAAAATGTGTTGTATAAACTTTGAAAGTGTGAACTGAGTATTAGTTATTAATCACACCTCGTCAATTACTTTTAGGAAATGAGCAAATAACCGGCGTTGAATAGTAGATGTACCTAACTTCCAACGAGTGCGCTTCAGAAAGTCAATATAGTCTTCTGCTGACATCAACTCTTGTGGTGTAACAAATACATATTGCAAGGTGTGTGCAGTAATCCAAACTACAGCATTATTCTTCGTTTAGGGTGGGAGAAGAAACATATCACTTGTGAAAATCTGTTGTGGTCGCCTACATATTAAGCCTAACATCCTTTGTGAGATATTCCAAATTATCATAAGGATTCCACATTCTGTTAACCTATGTCCCAGGGAATCCAGTTTGTTGCACTGTAAGCAAAGTTCTGTTGTACTGCGCTGAATCTTATAGATGTGTTCTTCAGTTGGCATTAAGTCATGGACAACTTCAAACCGTAAACTAAGAATATACTGTGGTAGCCAATTCTTATGTATGTTAACCCATATATTATTCCAGTCATGGTCAGGAAAGTTTTGCACCACACTTGGAATTGTCAATCCATATACATTTTTTCTGAGACTAGAATACAACTGTGTTGGTTCAAAATAGATTTGGGGATCCATAAGTGGTATATAACTCCATTCTATGATCAATGCACATGTAACCGCACCACTTAGTTTCAAATAATTATCATTATGAGGGTTATGTGCTGTGATACTGTCGGTCCAGCAATTAAGCCACTGACTAGTGTGTGATGTTTGGATACAATACAGTTTCAAGTTACTACTTAAAAACAACACTTTACTCTTTAGTTAAACATCAATTAATTGTGAATCACCACACTGGTGTGGTAAATGCAACACTGTTCTCGGCACACGAAAAAAATGTCCTTCCCAGATGAACCAACCAATTACTGATTGTATTTTCTTTGCATATTTATCAGGTAAAGGTAAAATCTGGCTCACATACCACAATTTACTACAAATGTACGTGTTCACATTCCAAATACGCTGCACTAATGTTAAGTTTCGTTTTCTATTTTTCATACATTGTGTTCTGATTTGGGAGATAAGGGGTTCCCATACAGCTATATCCTGTCCCTATTCATCTAAAGTAAAGTTAATACCCAATATTTTCATCTTCTCGACTGATTCATAAGGTAAATATCTAGGATCTAGTACCAACGCATGACAAAAAGGTAACTTTCTGATTTCTTAAAGTTTATCTGTGCCCCACTAGCAGTGCAATAGCGTTACATTGTCTCATAAATACATTTAATATGTTCGGCAGTTGTGCAACTCACACTAACATCATCTGCATAAGCAAAGACATTCAAATTTTGAAAATTATGTTGTCTAAAGCTATTTAAAGTATACAAAAATGGTGTCAAACTCAGTGCAAATAACATCATTGATAAAGCACAACCCTGACGGACTGACCATCGTATGGCAAATGATTGAGATAAATATCCATTAATAGGAATTTGAGATTTGGCATTACAATATAATGTTTGTACAAGTTGAATCAGTCTCTGATCAAAGTTCATGCAGTGGAGCACTGCATATAAATATTCGTGATCTACGCGGTCAAATGCACAGGCAAAATCTAAAGAAAACAGACACGCTGGACGTTCTCGCTTGAAGCGGAAATAATTGATCAAGTCTCCAATACTATTTAATGCATAATAAATGTTGAATTGTTTAGACAGTGCAACTTGCAGAGAACCAACCAAGTATTCAACGTTGGGCTGAAGCCTATTAGCATAAAGTTTGGATATGATCTTGAGATCAGTATTCAGGATCGAGATAGGATGATAATCAGATACACTATAACAATTATTCTTTTTAGGTATAAGAATTATTATGCCATCATTTTGCAACACATTACCTTGTGTTATAATTTCATTCACTATTTGCGTAAAGTCGTCACTAATGATATCCCAATAGCGTAAAGAAACATATAGCTTAAACCATCCTTGCCAGGAAAACTGTTTTTGTTACAAGAATTTTAAAGTGTTCAAAATTTCATTACCAATCGCTGGTTGTAACAATTGATCGTTATCTTCGTCCGTTAATTGGTGTGGTACATGAGAAAACAAATAGTTCCAGTCCAGAGCTGAAACTTGCTGTATTGCATATAGTCGTTCATAATGCTGCTTTCATATGCCCATTATATCATCTTGATTAGTAAGTACATTACCTTCATCATCTTGTAATTGTGAAATGAATAATTGTTTTCCACGGTTATGTGCACAAATAAGATGAAAAAAGGATATCTGTTCGTTATTTATCATTTCACTAGGGTACGTTGTATTAGTGAACTTATTCAATTTCTTTCGTTGCATTTGCATGATTTTGGCTTTAATTTTGTTTATCTCTATGAAATTTTCTCGGTTATGCGGCCATAACCATAGCTGATTCAAGACACCGTACCAAAATTCAAGTGTGTGATGAATTTCACGCTTTTTTTCTGCGCCTTGCCATTGAAAAAATATTTTTAATTTTATCTTTTGTATATTGCGTCTACCAATGGTTCTTTGAAGGAAAATATTTCTGTTGTTTTACCCAATAACTACATTTAGTTTTAAATTATTGATAAATAGCTTCATCATCTAATAAAGGAGGATTTAATTTCCAATAAGAAGGACGAAAAACCTTATCTGGGGTATGTAAACGAATATTCATAATTATAGAGATATGATCGCTTTGTTCAGCTGCTACAGCTGTGATAGTAAATACCTGTGATATAAAATCAGAACTGCGGTAGAAACGATCCAATCTGGATTGCATTGTACTAGTTTTATATTTAAAAATAACATCATTATGTTTGGCAACCCAAACATCAATTAATTGCAATTTGTCAACCAAGGTCTATAAACTTGTACATGGTACAAAATATCCTGTTGTGTCACAAGCACGCAACACAGCGTTAAAATCACCAGCAAATATTAATCTATTAGTCTGGGAAAACAAAGGAAAACAAAGGATCTCTGTGTTATAGAAAATATCACCTTCTCGTCTGTTACAAAAACCGCTTGGGGAGTAAATATTTATAAATAAAGTGTTATGGCTAACCAAACTGATGCCTCTACCAGATAATAAGTATTGGGTTTCATTGTGATGAATACCGTGTTTAATTAAAATACCACTGTCACGCTGATCCATTCCAATATTCGTAATAGCATCGTAACCATAAACCGAGTCTAACTGTGTTGGACATAATTCTTGTATAAACAATATATGAATATCGAATTCACACAGAAATTGTTTTAATAAGCTAATCTTAAAATAAAAAACCTATTGACATTAATTGTCGCTATTCGTGTAGTAAGGGACAAATCAAGAAAGCAGATGAAAAAAATAAACAACCTCAAACACTTCATTCCAATGCCTAAGGCAACACACAAAACATGCCTAAGGCAATGCCTGTTAGTGGAACACACAAAACAGCACGTGATAAGAAAACTACTCTTCTTTAGATGCGAATGTTAGCAATTCCGTGAGCACTGTTAATCACGTGCACTGAATCAATGGAGAGAGAGAGGGAGGGTGGGGGAAGTCTTCTGCTCGATTGTCTGTTCGAATTGTAGCGCAAGTTACAGCTCACAATCACACAAACTTCTGTATTGTTTGGAACTGACTGCCAACATGCAGGATTGCGCGAGCAATAATCTTCCTCGTGTATTCTGTCTGTCTATCCGTCTCATTATGATAAAAAAACAACCTGCAAAACACGTCTATTTCTTTTGCTTTACGTTCTCGTTGGGCCTAATAATATGCACATAAACCATAGTTGCATCTGACCGACACGAATATATTCAAAGATATCCAAAACATGGGATGTCTGTCTATCCGTCTGAAAAGACGAAAATAAAGAAAAAATAACTAAAACAAAATAGGATCAAAAATTCAACCCTGATTATTTCTTTTGTCTAGTCTCAGGTAATTCATCCACACATTTTTTGGATTCATTACGCTCTTTCCATTTTCTGACACTTTTCCCAGATTCCTCTTTTTCCGAATAAAGGAGAGAAACTAGATTAGATAGAGGAAGATTTTCTTTTACCATTTCCATATCGTACTCTGTATTGTCTTTTGTAACCTGATCGCTCTGATTTAGTATAGATCGAGAAGAATGTTCATCTGATTTAATAAGAGGAGAAACGTTTCTGCTACTAATGTTCATACCGGCATTTACCTCGTGGAATTCAAGCTGAACAAGGAGTTTCTGTGGGAACTGAAGAAGTCTCATTATGAGTAGGTATGGACGACGATGCAATTTCGTTATTTTGCCAATTTGGACTTCGAGGAGGAACAGTAACAGCCATGCTATGCCACACACTATGGGCACAATCTTGTTGTACACTTTCACTGGTGAGTGGGGGGTAGTCTCGTTCTTTGTCAAGACATAATCAAGATTTATCCCTACCGGATCACAAAACAGCTAACGCAAAATTAAATATATTAACTCTACATTCACTATACGTATATGAAGTCCTTCTTCTGACTTATAATAACATAGAACATTTAAACAAGAACTGTGGTAAGCACAATCATTATACCAGACATAATCAAGACTTATCCCTACCAGATCACAAAACAGCTAAGTTCTCGAAATCACAATATTATATGGGCATTAAATTATTTAATAAGTTGCCGGTAAATATTAAACATACAAAAGACAAAAACAGTTTTAAAACTATGTTAAGAAAACTACTTGTGGAAGAATGCTTATATAGTGTGGAAGAGTTTTTAGAAACAACAATAAGCTAAAGAGGAAGTGAGTGGTACCTAGTATAATATTGATATTGTATTTTTTGAAAATGTATCTTGTTGTATATATTATTCTATATTCATTGTTGTAGTATAAAGAAAGCAAATTAGCTTTATAATAGCTTTGTGGCATTTTCTGTAAATGTGTTATTTCTATCTTTTGTTTCGTGTGTATGTATTGTCAACCGATCATGTACATATGTGCGTGTGAATATATGTCTGTATGTGCGTGTATGTACTATATATGTTACTGGACTGACACGTTCTATACCAGTTTGCAATTTGCATGTATCTGGTCAAATGAACGCAAATCAATCAATCAAACATTTACATATAGCAAATACTGCTATCACTGCTACGAGAAAATACCAGTTCTGCTCATCGCTACCATGGCACACAAACGAAGAAATCTTCTATCGTCAGTGTTCCCATATCACGTTTACCAAAATTGAATATCAAAAACATTTCTGGATTTTCACTCTTTATTTATTACATTGCTAATTTTATTTTGAAATATAATTTTCTAAATTTTAGGGTTGATCGACAGTTTAATCTAACACTTCTGGCGACAGTTTCTGCCTTTGTGGGCTCTGACACTTGGTGTGGGACTCTGACAGTTTGTGTGGGGTTTCTCACCGTTTGCGTTGGGATCTCACTGGTCATGTGAAGTTTCTGACCTTCTTCAAGTTTATGTTTTCTGACCGTTTTTATGAGAGTTTTGACCGTTTATGCGTGTGGGGATTCTGACCGTTTGGTGGGCGTTCTTACCATTTTTGTGGGGGTTCTGAACGTTTTCACATTTGAGGATTTTGACCGTTTGTGTGGGGTTTCTGACGATTGTGTGGGGTTTCTGACCGTTGTGTGGGTTTTCTGACCATGTGTGTGGAGTTTTTGACCGTTGTGTGGGGGTTCTGATCATGTGTGTGGGTTCTCTGACCATGTATCTGGGGGTTCTGACCGTTTTCGCATTTGGGGATTCTGATCGTTGGGGATTCTGACCATTTGGGTGTTTGGGGTTTTTGGCTGTTTTGTGGGGATTCTGAACGTTTGTGTGGGGGTTCTGACCGTTTCTACCTTTAGGGTTTCTGACCGTTGGGGGTTCTGACCTAACCCCACAAAAACAGCATGTTAAGCTGCATTGCAAACGGTTTCTGCTCTGCAATTAAAAGAAAAGATACCAGCATGACATTTGATGCTCTTCTTTCAAAATGATATTCGTAATAAGAGATGGAGACAGCTGCATAGGCACTTCACATATCCTTAGAAAGTTGGTAGCGTTTTGCAAATGATTTTCTTACGAAATAGATTGAGAAAACACAGAGGAATAGGAACATTCATGTTCCCAACTGAACACCAAATAAAATTAACTTTCTTACAAGGATGGTTCAAAATCATAATCCAATTGACGTATTCACATCTTTCTTTAGCACTGTGGGGGTAATATGACATTCACAAAATTGGTCTCGAGTATTATTCATCCCTAATTTGCAAAAACATCCCTCTAGATTGAACTCTGTACTTAACTTCTTTCTAGCTATTGTACGCTAGAATACCAGCCACTCCTAGCTCGTGTAAACAGTATCTTTTAAATATTCCAAACGTCCACCCACATGAAATCCGAAGAAAAATAGCTATAATCTTACTGAAATGTACCTGATAATCACTTCTGTATATTTCGGTGCAGATAGTTAAATTACTTGCAGCACTATTTCAAAGGAAGTTTCTCATACTTTTCCGTAGTGTAGGATGGGTAGGTTTTAAGTGGTATATTTTAAGTAGGAAATTGATTTCTTGTTTGCTTGTTATTTAACTAGATAGTGATGCTAATTAGTCATTAATAATATTACTTATTAGTTTCATTTAAGCACTGAGGCGAATAGCTTAATGCTTTATTTGTAATTTTATTATATCTATATTTCTGTAATGTAATTCAATCCATTATTTTGTTATTTTATCAATACTCATGTCAATTCTTTCTCACGCGTTATATGTTGTATTGTTCAGTAAAGATCGTATTATTTACATGTATTGTAGTAGGGATTTGTTTGAAATTCTTAGTTATAATTTACACACGATGGGAATGTACTGTACATTGCAGTGAAAGATACCAGATTTTATTGCACATATATTTCTCCCTAACATGATGTATCCAAAAGATGTTCAATGCAATCTTCACGTTTTCAGAAGAAAAAAATAAATTAACGTAAGTTTCCACTAATGTATAGTATGGCTGCCAGTTTCTTTAAACGTGACATTTCTTGTATATGTATCAAAATAGGCTATATAAATTAAGGTATATTACCTTTTGTTTCTTTCAGATCCATCCCGAAAAAGGGGCATTCTTTTTTGCTTACGGTCACCAAGAAATGCAGAGGACACGTTATGAGGCACTAGTTATTGGCTAATTTTTTATGGTTAGCATATATCAAGCCATTTATAAGAACTTTACTTAATATTTTGGTTAATATATAATAATTACGTAATTACCATACATTATAATATTTTGGACACAAGACAATTGTATACAATTACTAGGTTTGAAATGAGAGTAAATAAGAATATACAAATATATAATCCCGAATAAACAGAAACCATGCTTTCTGTCAAGGATGATGGTACTTTAATAATACAAGAAGAAACTACAGCGGAACAATTTCGGAAGTATACTACCTTCTTGTTCAAACTGTGCTATTCAAACTCCAGGGGAATCTGAAGAAGGAGGTGGTATACTTTCGAAACTAACTTACGCTTTAGTTTCTTTTTGTGATATTAAATTATAATCAGCCTTGATAAAAACTGTTTTTCCTTAAATTTATATATATATATAATCATTATATTCTAGTGCTTTATATTATCTATGTGATACAATAAGGATATGCGCAAGTCTTGCGTACAACAAATTGTTCATTGTGTTCTTGGTTATAGACATACATGAAATCTATTGTTCACACGAGTTCAAACTTTTGAGTTACTTATTGTTGAATATGGACCACATGTCTTACTATATGGAAAGATCAATCAAAAGAATGATAATTTAAAAACGATGAGTATAAAATAATATCAATACATATTGATAATAGCTTGAAATAGGTTTCACACGAATACAATTCAAATTTTCTTACCCAATTCAAGATATTACTACATGTACCAAGGAAAGAAATATTACTTAACGATTTTTGGAGTGGGAACCAAAAGTATCTACCTAAAATTTGCTCAATATATTGCTTCGGAGACAGATTCTTCGACAGATATATACGCTATCTTTCAAATGTCCAGTGGCCTTGAAGCCCAATGGTTGTTGCCATTGCCAGAAAACTGTCAACTTTACAGTGATTGTCTACTTGGTTTTATATTGGGGAATATCTAAAGAATAGCCGAGTGTTTAAAATCTTATAACGAAACCTGTTGCAAACTCATCAAAGTAAAGAGAATGTCATTATCCATCATTTAATCAGAGAATCTGATGTCTCCGTCATACATTGCTCATCAGTAGCTAACATCAATACCTATCTATATTACAAGATGCATACGTACTAATTTTCCATATGGTCTTTTACAGATAAAAGTACATTGGTACAGTTTACCTTCTGAAGTGTACCCACTGACAGCATTTCATATTGTATTCGGATTTTCCAATAATCCACAGAAGCCCTCTTTATATTCCACTTAATTCTACATCATAAAAGAAACTAAACATGTCTGCCAAACAATAGTAACATAGGAAACAATATAAACAACCTCAGACAATGCATAAAGCTAAATTGCCTTTTAGTATGAAATAGTGCATTCGTTTAAACAATATTGTTTTCTTAATTTGCTTAATTGTTTCAACTTTATCAGTGATGTGAATAGGAATTGTGAAAAAACATGTGGAAAACAACTATAAAATATATATTCATGGTTGCATCGTATTGTAGCTGAAATTATTCAACTTCTTAATAATACATAGTTTGAAGTAATAGGCAACTGCCATTATAGCCTTTGGTAACAGAACACTATAACAAAATAACCTCAGTTCAAAATAAGTTCTGTTCGGTAACAATCCCTATATTATAGGTGCCACCCAAGCAACGCAGTGACGTCCTTTTCACGTTATATGAAGGTCAGAAATTGTCTGCAATGACATTAAAAACACCTGATGAATTATCGTGAAATTTTACAGTCGAATACGCAACATACACAGACGAATATATGACGTCTGTTGGAAATTATCCATTGACGTTTCAATCATTTGCCTACTGGTCGCGTGTAACTTATGAAAAAAGGTTAGGATAAGGACGTTTAAATGTCGTTGACATTTTGTTTCAGCAATGACAAATATTTCTCACTATTCTTTAACGTACCATATGATGTCATGTTTCTTTGTGACGTCTTTTGATATTTCATGACCAACAAATGACGATGATTTCACGCCACTGGGCTCCTTGGGGAGTAATGTTATCAGAATGATAAGCGAATACTATAAAATAGACTTTTTAAAGTCTCATGTACTGTCTAAAACTATCTTAATTGTCAGAGAAAATCATAGCACTTTAAATATAAAGCGAACGAGGTATTATGCTTCTATTAATTGAATTTAGCTGTGATTAATGAGTATAAGACAAGGCAGTTCAGAAAACATTAAATTAGCAATATTCTTCAGAAAACTATTTTAATAGATAATGATTTGAAACGAATACATAATATTCCTATTTCTTCAATTATACATTCAAGTCATTTATAACGAAAGGTCAGAGGACCAATATTTTTTGTCTGCGGCCTAATTTGTTTCTTATCAGGACTAAATCGGCATAACAACAAAAACTATTTGAACTTCCTAACAACAGCAGCAATAAGTTATTGGAACCCAATTCGAATATAATAATTTGAAGTGATTTATGTGCCTTGTTTGGGTAAGTAAAGAAGGAAGTTAACATTGAAACTAATAAATGTGATAGGGGAGAATTAGGAACATTATGATGTGTTACATCATTAAATAAAAATGCTCAAGATATAGAAGCTAATTAAAAAAGTAGATAACTAAGTGATTTTTGTAACGGAAGTAAATTTGTTACTGTAAATGTCAGATTAAAGAAGGATGAAGAAGGTGAATTCACTTAGATGAGTGATCAGGGATGTAGTACAACAGACCATTGTCTCCGTGAACTTCATACGTACGATGGAATCGTACAATTTGCCTTATATGACGATATTAATGCTAAAACTGAACCTCTGTCTCAATGCACCAATATAATAAAATTTAGGTAATCAGATCTGTCTCTCTAATGAAGGACAACCACTATAATGAAAATTCTGTGTCGGTGTTGTCTGAGGTCTGTTGTTCGTGATAAATACAATGCATGCTTTCGACTGAATGCCTGTATAATACCTGTATAATAGTTCTACGATTCCCGATTCCGTGAATCTGAAGATACGTAATTATATACTTATGCTAGTGATCGAAACATCAATATAGATATGATCAGATTATTCTTATTGTGCATCTACTGAATAGGCATAAGTAAGGCACCACAACAGTATTCCCGTCTATATAGAGTCAATAACGACATGTGCTACATACAGGAATAAAGGAATTCTGGTTCATATGTCGACGGTTACCAAAGTTTCAAAGACTTTCGCGAACTGAATATAATGATGAGATTGGGAGAAAAATGTATGATCTATATAGCTCCGTGTGTCTTTCAACAACATGAAACTTAAAAATATACCATACAATGGTAAAAACTTAATAGATATTCCAACATAAGCTTAATGTTCAAGACGATTCCTCATCTTAATATGGGTACATATATTTAGGGTACATTAACGGCATTCATCATACTCCTAAAAATATATATTTTACCAATGAGGTAATAACTCTCCATATAAAGATAAGTTTGGCTTTTTATTTATTGATATGAATATTCTTGTTCTTCTTAAGAGATTGAGCGTGACATTGCTGTACATAAAGCATAAATGGAGAAGTCCAAATGTTACTTCAGGAACCTGTTCCAACACTCCTAAATCAAGGTTCGTAGTTTATAAAACTGAATGAAGGTTATCTTATGACATTTGACTATTCCCATACTTATGAAAATATGATATTCGGAACCTGCAATACTCCAGATGAAATCTGTATATTTAATTGTTTTCTACACCGATAAAAGAAACGTTCTAACGACAGCTTGAATCAGCTCAGTTACGAAGGCAGATGTATTTTACGGAAAATATTATGATGAATTGAATATTATTTCCTGGGTAACATTTTTACGATCAAGGACATTCTCACCGTGAGATTTAATTCTACAAATTATATGAATGAAACATGTATCTGAGAACGTAAAATACTGTGTACACATACAATTCAATAATAAGACAGTATTGTACGGGGATCATAACAGGACCCAACTGGGCCCCAGGGGTCCCCAAACATGGTAAACCGAAGTTTTTAATGCTTGGAAGTAAAGAACCAAAAATGGTCGGAAATTGTAAATATAACAAAAAAATAAGACAGTACTGTATGGGGACCCTCAAAGGTCCCAACTGGACCCCACGGGTCCCCAAACATGGTGACCGAAGTTTTTAAAGCATGGAGGTAAAAAAATGGTCGCAAATGATAGAGAATACAACAAAGTAATAACATTGTACTATCCTATGGGTGTTAAGGGACCCAAGTGCCCCCAGGGGTCCCCAAACATGCAAAAGTAGAGTTTGTAATGCTTGAGACTACAAAAGCAAAAACACTGTCAAATAAAAGGAATTAAACTAATAATAAAATAATATTAAATGATGACCCCCAGGGACCTGCGGGCCCAAATTCATTAAGATTAGACTTTTTTAGGTAGATTTCGAAGAAAATATACCTATTGAGATCGGTACGATATGAAAGTATATATATATATATATATATATATATATATATATATATATATATATATATTAACACGCTAGCGGCCATAATTTTGAAGATATTTGAACCAAATTTTTAAGTGTTGTTTCTAGGCTTAATAGCTCGGTTAAGTTCGTTAATGAGCAAAATCGGTCGCCATCTTGGATCCAAAATGGCAGCCGAACCCATTGTTGTATAGAATACACAGCCTAAACCGCTGGGGCTATTGAAATCAAATTTGGCATAAAGGTACAACATCACTTTTTGATTATGAAAATGTTACCTAATGAGTTCAAACACGCCATCTTGGATCCAAAATGGCGGACCTAAAAATCAATTTTCCACACCGTTTGAGCTAGAGATACCAAATTTGGCATAAAGGTGCATTATGACGAGTAGCTTAGGGAAATATCACAACATTTGGGAAAAGTCGCCATCTTGGATCCAAAATGACAGCCCAAAATCCCATTTTGCACACCGTTTGAGCTGGATAAATGAAATTTTACTTGAAGTTGTACTATCACAAGTAGGTCACGACAAAATAAGAAAACTTTCAAAAAGTCGTCAACTTCAATTCAAAATGGCGGCCCCAAAAACCCAATTTCCAAATCATTGAAGGTAGAGAAACGAAATTTTCAATGAAGGTGTATGACCAAGAGTAGGTTACAATAAATGGGGCAAATCTTCCCTTTGGGGCCGCAGCCAACCGTGGGAGGGTGAAGATGTACTCCGTGGTGGTGTAGTGCTGCAGGGAGATTTTGGTTAAGATAAAGGAGAAGCATCCTCTCAAAGGCACTGAAGTTGGGGGGCGAGCTCCGGCTCCCAGCGAAACTTCGAAATCTACCTCAGCCTACGGAAAGGGATTTTCTTACTATTGATGTCAAATTATAGTCCAATTAAAGGTAATGAAACAATATTTGAGGACTGTACAATCAAATGACGATCAAAAATGGCGTAAATCGACTACAATTTCAAAGTTTTACTAATAATGTCATATCATGCTTTCGTACCAGGAAAGTTCAAAAAGCAATATTTGAGGGCTCCACCTCCCCTCCCTCACCCCCGAAATCGCGTCCAAAGGAGTAAATCGACTAAGATTTGATTTTTTTCTAATGATGTCAAATAATGCTTCAATGCCAGCAAAGATCAAAAACAATATTTGAAGCCTTCACCTCCCTTCCCTCTCCCGAAAAATGGCGTCCAAAGGTGTATATTGACTAAGATATGACATTTTTTGTAATAATGTAAAATTATTGGCAATTGAAAGAAAATATAAAATAAAAATAAGACAGTGTTGTACCATCACCACCTAGTGCCATCAAACGGGGCCGTAGCGCCCGAAAACATTAAAAATACAAGTTGGAATTACAATTACGCCCCAGTCACTTCAGAATGATTTTAATTGTTTCATTCGAAAAAATACCTTTAAAGTAATTGCTTTTAAGGTCTCATTTTGCCCCTCCAGGGTATATATCCTAAATCCGCCCATACACTGTAAAAAACGTCTTAGCACTAATTTGTTATTTATATGGCAAAGAGTGACGCATTTTAAATTTTAGCGGTGTAATATGTCCTTTTATTCGTGCCACTGGTATACACATTCTTGTTTTTCTTTATTTAAGCATCTAAGGCTCTGACCGGAATAGCGGAGAGGAAAGGATTCGGGAAGGTATAGGCCAGGGACTATGTTGAAGGTATCATCCCGACATTTGCCTGTTCGACTCAGGAAAAACCCTGGAAAATGTTAGTCAGGATGTTCGGCCGCTAGGATCGAACCCACGATCTCCCGAATGCTAAGCCACCGCTCTACCAATAAGCTACGGCGACTCGGTGTCTATATCCTTGTGTAACATACACTGTAAAAATACCTGAGTCACTAATTTGTTATGTGTGTGACAAATAGTTTCGAAAGCGGCATAGTTTAAAACGAGATTTTACTTATGCTCAGTTATTCCGCCAGACCCCTCCAGCTGTGAGAATGCCACACCCAAAATCCTCGAGAACAGCCCCCAACTTTAACATTTTTGTGGTCAAAAATAAATAGAAACCGTGCCAAACTCTACTTACACCCTCCGAATTTTGTCTTTACACCCCCCAAATTGAAAATCCTGGCGGAGTTCTTGCTTATGCTCATCCCAGATGTGAATTTAATGAATCACCTACGAACTGCAAATGTTGAAAATGTGCCATATGCTCTGAAGTGTGCAGAGCTCGACGTATTTAAGAATCACCTATTAGAAGTCCACAATATACCGCTTAAAACTGAAACACATGAATTCAAGAATCAATCCGATTTTTGCATATGGAAAAGAACTTTTAAAGGTAGAGAAAAGGTATGTTTTGTAAAAGCACTACCTGGTAAGTTTTTGGCACTTGATTGATATAAGCAGACCAGTATGTGAATTTATGTACAAAATATAATTCTTTGTGTACTCCTAAATCTGAAGACTACGACCTTTGCTGTCTTTAAGGTACGAAATTATTTGTACGTTTCTAGCCATTTAATTTGTTAATTTATTTGCACATTACATTTTTACATATTCGGTGTATTAAAGTGCAGAGTAGATTTAACTTTTGTTATTATTTGGTTCATGATATTTCTTTGCATACTTTTCGTCAGTTACACCAGGCAAATGCCGAGATGGTACCTTCAACTTAGGGTCCTTCCACTCCACTATCCCAGCCTGAGCCTTAGATGCCTAAAAGTCATAAAAACTTTAAATTCTTCCTATCTACGAGATAACATATATTAACATTTTATATCCAGCAGTGCAAACAGGTGGGATTGAGCGAACCGTTTGTTAAATATTTATTCCTGAACCTTTGTTAACACAGTTCACGGGGAAACTAAAAAATAAGCACACTTTCATAATTTAACAATATGCTAAACTAGAACCTGCTCAAGCGTTTCTGCATTGTTTACAAAGTTAAAATAATTTTATTAGGCCATTCTTTTTATACGATTGAGGAGTATGTAAATCAAATGTTAATGTAATTTTGTTTGTACATTTGCCACTCAAGCAGTGTTCTTACTGTAGTGGACGAAGCGACAGCACAGAAAGCGAACAGAAGATAATGTGTTTCGAGGCGAGCAGACCACTTCCACACCAGATTCCTTGCGCATGCCTAGATGAGCCGAGCAGGGGGCTGTGGGCAGTTTCGTAAAGTAAGGAGGTTCTTTGAGGGGCGGTCAGGAGATAGAAACTCGACTGGGATAATGAAACCATAAAACAAGTTTGCTTTCAGCTCATTTCAACTTAAGTTACCTTATTTTCTTTTTTCTTTTTAGCTGAAGCTCTCGAGAGATTTTTCCTATGTTTGTTTCCGCTCAAGACGTTGTCAATTTTCCAATAAAAAAAATTGAAAATTATTTTAATTTTTAAATATTGGCAAAAAATAATTAAAACTTCGTTAAATAAAAAGGCACATCAGCTGTATAATAATCATTGTATGTTTGTTTATATTTATCTTTATTCTATTTTAATGGTTATTTCCATGGGACCACATGTTTTAGATTGGTGCCCTCACAAAAAATAGATGAAAAGCATATGGGATGGTAACCCTCTACAGCCCGCAACCGTGCAACAGAAAAAAACAAAAACGTTTAGTCTGGGTTTGTATTCGTGATAATGACGGGTGGTACTGGAAAATATTCACTAGTATACCATACTGTTTATGGAATGGAAGTTGGTTTCGGGGGTCCATGCCTTTATGGGGAAGAGGGGTCTGAGGTATGACTGGGTCTCACAAAAAGAAATCAAATTTCGGGGGTCCGAAAGAAAGGCCGTCGGTAGGGAGAGGCAAGAGGGGGTCCTTGCCCCGCTGGACTTCGGTCTTTATATCTTTTGCTATTTTATTTTCTTGTATCTGCTGTACGTTTTCATGGTTTTTACTGAATGCATTCCATAAGGGATACTGCCGTTAAATTTCCTGATTTTTTACCATATTCATTTTAATCTATATAATCACAACAACGCCAATTTATACTCACAAAAGCACTTTTTAAAAGAATCGAAAGTAAATGCACGAACGGTGCTATTGTATCACCCAAAAAGTTTACTTCTTTCGACGTACCGGTACTTTTTTTATTTTATGAAGTTCACTGCAGTTCATGTAGAAAGCATACACCCTCCATTCCAAAAGAAACCGAACTTTTTAAAAAAACAAAAAAACAATGTACATTTTGGAACAAATCATTTTTATTAATCAATGTATTCCCCTTCTGCATCGATACACATATTTGCACGCTCCAACAAGTTGTCAAACGACTTCTCCATGTCCTGTATTGGAATGGTCTTTAGGACGGCGGTCGTCGCCTTCTCAATGGCTTCAATCGATGCGTGCCACTTTCCTTTCATCGCCAAATGCAGTTTCGGGAACAGATAGAAATCGCACGGAGCGAGATCTGGATGATGCAAACGAATAATGTGATTTTTGACCAAAAATTCAGTTACAAGTCGCGAACGATGTGATGGTGCATTATCGTCCAAAAGAGTCCAACTGCCGATTTCTCGATATTCGGGCCGAATACGACGAATTCTTGCCAGCAAACGCTTCATGACGCCCAAGTAAAACTCTCCAGTGACTGTCTGGCCGGGCTGAACAAATTCTTTGTGGATAATTCCGATAATCCGGTTCTGGGACGGCCTGATCTTTCGTCATCATCCAGCGTCTCTCTACCCGATTTGAATCGCCTGAACCACTCGTTAACTTGCGTACGGGATAGACACTCATCACCATATGCATTTTGTAGCATTTGGTGCGTTTCAGTAAAAGGTTTACCCAGTTTAACACAAAACTCAATTGCAGCTCGTTGTTTGAAACTCATTTTCCGACCGATGTACACAACACACTGACAGTTGAAACGCAATAACTTTGTTGCCGTGTATCCAAATGTCATGACATTTATACCAGTTGTCAATGAGGGACTACGCCATCTACCGGTAAAATATTACAACAGATGGCACTAGTGGTACTATTTGTTTTCAAAAGTTCGGTTTCTTTCGGAATGGAGGGTGTATAACAAAGAAAAGAAGTCTCTCTCTCTCTCTTTCTCTCTCTCTCTCACACAAATATATATATATATAT